>CM023202.3:1074346-1278438 GCA_004115045.4 Sinella curviseta
GTATAGTTTGTATTTCAACAGATTTGTTGTTGCTATTACTACTCCGGATTTATCAATGTTGACAACATTATGTTGTTTACATTTATGATTGTCCTTGGCAAGTTACGACAGGGTAAGCGCCAGGGAAAGCAAGTTTGGAAATAATTATTTCTCAAGAATTATTGGAAATGTGACGAATGAAATTGACGTAGAATTTTTATACACAATATGACTGCTGTAACTCTCTTTCTCAGGGTGCCCCATATAATTTTCCCTATAGTTTTAGTATCCACGATATTTTAATGATTAAGCATCTGTTAATTAGATAGCCAAGTCAGCTGGCTTCATTCTTGTTAAAAAATGTGTTAACAATGTGAGCAGTGTACCAAAACCTGCAGCCACCAAAGGTAGACGACACCAAATTTTCATCTTTGCTCCTCTGACCTTCAATTTCAATAATGTACAGAAATGCAGTGGTCTAGTTGCCTACTTGGTTGGGGAGCTAAAAAAGTTAAAAGATGCATACATCTGCCTATCATGGTTATGATCAATCCAAAGCTCACAATTTTAACTAGTCGCGTTAAACCGCGATGGAAAATACGTAGCTGAAATGACACTTTCAAATGGCGTTCTAACATGACGCTTTTAAATGGCGTTCTAACATGACGCTTTTAAATGGCGTTCTAACATGACGCTTTCAAATGGCGTTCTAACATGACGCTTTCAAATGGCGTTCTAATATGACGCTTTCAAATGGCGTTCTAACATGACGCTTTCAAATGGCGTTCTAATATGACGCTTTCAAATGGCGTTCTGTGACCATTGTTTGACCTCTACAGGTCAAAGTAACGCGATTTGACCCATAGTTCCTGAAGAGAAAATGATCACCGTTCATTTCTCTGCCAGAATCCACGAAGAAAGAAATTCGCCATTTAAGATGCATGTGACCTCTCTCTGACCCCTACTCCGACCCCTGTGGACCGATTGACCTGATACTCAATACCGATCTTCCTTGTCATCTAAGGAATATGTATGCCAAGTTTCAACAAAATCCGTCAAGCCGTTTCGAAATTATGGCGCGAACGAACGGACAGACGGACAGACAGACAAACAAACTAAAATTATAACTACGCTTTCACTTCGTTTCAGCTACGTAATAATTAATCTCATGTTCAAAAAAAAACTTATCATATGTCAAAAATGGAAATTCCCTCAGGTTTAATTGCTCCGGTGGCATTGTTGGAGGCGGAGTTTCTTCTGTAAGCTGAGCTCAGTCTCATTTTGGCCATCCTACTTGAGCTCCACGTCCAACGCTGTGTCGGTTGCGAGAGGGAGGAAAGCGCCAGTCATTTCCCGTTCGTGAAGCTGGTATCTGTCTCGGAAGAGTTGCTTTTCATGCTCGGAGAGGGAGATCCAGCGAGTGGACGCCATTTGATGGCGTAGGGCCCTTCTCTTTATAGCTTCCTCTTTGCCCGGAACATTCCCCATTTCTTCTGGAAGCTCATCTAGGCTTCAGTGTTTTGCAATTAACACGTAGAATTTTGGCAAAAAAAAGTTTCGGAGAGACGATGTTTTAAGGTAATACAAAATGCTGGTGGAAAGGGAGGAGATAAGTACAAAAAAACTTGTTTCTTGGGGGATTACTGGGTATGGTATGAAACTGAAAGGAGGCGCGTGTACGCCGGTTTTGTCCTTGAGTATGAACAGTGCATTGCTTGTAAACATGAGAAAGCGACGTGTCAGTAAAATTGCCGAGTGCTCAAATTCATGACATTCATTCCCTTCCCCTTCTAGAAAACACACCATGCACAATGTAAAACGGGCATATCTATCTAAAATCAATTGTCTTATTTTTTCTGCATTCTGCTCCTTTTGATTTTCCTTTTCATGCAGAGGTGAAAAAGCAGAGAGTGAAGCTCGCAACGCCAATACAGTAATTGGTAATTATAGGTAGTTATATTTTAGCGACAGATAAACTATGCGTGCGTAATTTTATGACTATTCACATTTTTTTGTGCGATGATAGTATCATCGTGATACAATGAATTGATGACGTTTAATTTTACAGAAAAGACGACATAGATGCTGAAGTATATTTTTTTTAATAATGAGTAATGTATATTTATTGAGGTTTATGCGAATTATATAGGTAGTTGATAATGTGCTAAAATATCTTGTCATCTTGTGACGGAAATTTGGACGGGAGAAATTTTTCAATTCTAAAACCCTAGGACCTTCTTGTCAAGCTCAGCCAAAATAAGGACAATCAGTTCTCCCTCAATGGCATTTTTTCAGTTACGTACCCAATACAAATGATTTCATTCTGAATATTTACAAAACAATATTTTTGAAACAATGCCAATATTACACTACAAGCATAATTAAAAGTTATATGAGCGTGCGAAACAATTTACTCCTTCCGCGTTCTTTCCCGCGTTGCTATATCCCACTCGGCTTTTAGCATAATGACATAACACATGACACGACATCTCTCATGACACATTGTAAAGCAATTGGAACATATTTTTTTAAGTTGAAGTACCAACGGCTTCCTTATCAAGTTCTATCAGATTAAATACTGTACAATGACAAAGTATTCTGACACAATCACGCTAAAGTTTTGCAAACCTACGATCGGATGGAATGAAAATATTTACGGATTTATTTTGTTCTTGAAGGTGCAAATGAAGGGAGCCATTAAAATAGGTAATTGATTTAATTGGTGCTTTTGATAGGGAACGTCATAAATCATTGTAATGGTGATGTGTAAAATACTAGTAAAAATAAACTTTGAAATAATTCGTGCTAGCAAAAATCAGAACCTTGCCAATTTAGTGTTCGAGTGAGCTGTTCTCAGCTTTGTTTGGGAGGGAAGATAGTATACCCGATAAGAAATGATAAAACTCGTACTGTTCTGAAAATTCAGGGTCGCCATACTGTTTACGAGTAAACAGAAGTATTGAAAATTGAACCGCGTAAGTTTACTTTTGTCCTGTCAACTAGTAGCAGTGTGCTAGATTGGAATTGTTAATAACGTGTGGCATGATTACTAATTGGTGTATTGTGGGCCGATGGATACACATGTTGGGGTACGCGTTATTATTTTGATATCACAGGAAGCCGGTGGTCGGATGAGATATAATGCTACCAAGCACTTGCTCTGCTCATGAAGTTTTATTGGATTTTTAGTTATTCTTAAATATGATTATGGAAATTTACTTTATGGAAACTCTTTGTGTGGACTCGATAATAATTTTCACTACGGGGAGAAAACTACAGAAATTTGTTTAGGTCAAGAAAAATTTAATCCACTAATGGCTTCAAAACCTTGACCAAACATTTTATACAATTTATCCATATAATTAATATTAATTGCAAATATATTATTTGCAACACTAACATCAAGAACAATTTTTAAAGGAAAAATCCTACCGCTATCTATATGTGTCTTAAAATATTAATATTTTATTAACACATTTGTAAACGACAATGTTATTGTAATTCTGCAGTTGGATACAGACTTGAAGTTTAAAACTTTGTATTAAAAACAATTTTGAGCAGAAGTGTTTGTCTAACTAACGCCTCTTACATTCGCGTTCACCATTGGTTATAATTTACGTATTCTTTGTTTATAGAATACCGTATATATTTCTAAATTTTACATTTATATATTTTTCGTGTTGCTGTCAACATAATATTAGTGTTATAATATAATTGGCTTTAATATAATGGTTGCAAGAGTGGAATTTTTAGTAACACCTGAGATGTTAACAAATTACAAAAATTGTGTTCTCTCAAAAATTATTTATCCTTTATTTTGATCTCGCTTTTGTCCTCCTGGTAGAGGAAGTGGGCTGGAACGACCCTGCCAATTACGAACAACACATAAAAGTGCACTTTCCCCCTTGATAAAAACTTGATTAACAAGAGTTAAATAAGTAATAGTTATATTACCACATGCGCTCCCATTATTAACAGCAATGCAACACGCATCGCGAAAGTGAAAGGAAACCTCATGGCGTGAGTTTTCATTGTGTGCTTTGGGCTCGTTCAAATTATTAATATTTCTTCCTCGCAGGCAAGAACAGTATTGAGTTATTTTGTGAAAGTGCAACGCAGGACAGATAATTTAGCGTGATAAACCATTTGTGGAGATAAATATCATAGTTGTTGTGAATACCGTAATTAGTGATGTAATGCAAGGAATGTTTTATGGTGTCTTCTTTTCTTCATCCGCCATGGAAAAGAACACGGAAAGAACTAGACCAAGAAGCTGTAAAATGAGAGAAACAATAGGTGCTCATTCTTTATATCAAAGTTGATATAATGTACCCACATTAGCACGATGGGGGCGATGACTCATATCCTGTCATTATACCTTGTAATGAAAATTTTGATGTATCAAAAATTTTCCAATGCCAAGCCCAATGGGTTTCTTGTCAAGCTCATCCAGAATCAAAGCAATTTCAATATTTTCCTCTTCAATGGTTACTATTCCAGAGGGCCATCCCCAGTTACGGACCCAATCACGAACCGCCTCATTCTGAAATAGTATAGTACCATAATCCAGCTTGAATTAGTAAAAATACTTCGAACTACTTCGAATACTTACTACTTCTGCAATATTTCCTGCGATGTAATATCCCAGTTCAGCTTTAATCATGTTGACGGCATAGAGTGCCAGTAGCATCCAAGTTGCATTATTGAAGACAAGCATGACCATGAAGAATGAGTACATCAAGAGGTTAGCAACATGAAGTAACTTCAGGAGAGGGTCAAACACAGCATTAGTTTCGTCAAAGACAACCCTGAGCATTCTGTATTTCCACCAAGCCGCTTCTCTTCTTTCTTGTAGCCGGTTGCACTCCCCAATATTTTCCCTTGGGACATTCGGAGTAATCTCTTTGACCTCCTTCAAAAATGACACCATGTAGAAATAGAGAACAATGCCAACAAGAATCACCATGTCAAATATCATGCCGAGTTGTAGGTATGAAACTCCATCGCGGAATATGACAAACCCTCCAAAAAATCCTGTTGTCAATGTTAGATCTGTGGAGTATTCATCGCCAAGACGAGACGATGTCTCATTCATATTAATAGAGCTCCACAGGAAAATGTCCTCGGCAAATTCTTGTGACGATATCAAGACAAGCTGGTTCAGGCCACAGTAAAATGCTCCTGAGAATGTCCGGAGAAGTGCAACCACCATTGTACCAAGAGCTAGTAAAGCAACCAGCAACTTCTTCCATTTCGATTTTAGTGACGAGGCTTCATTATAATAGACATTCTCGTATTGTTTCATTGAATTAAGCATGGCCACGACCTTTACCTTTCCGAACACGAGCATATTCACAGCGAGCAATTTTGTAAAGAACCATGCCATGTTAAAGGACATCTGCACAAAGGAGTTGTATCGGCTTTGCCCATTCCCGGCAACAAAGTTTAGTAAACCGTTCTTTGACTGGCATAAAGACTGAATGGCGGATGACAGAAGTACGGTCACGCAACTGGAATATAACATAAGGTCTTCTACAGTTTATCTGCATTTAGATCCAGTACATACTTATATCGTGGATTGTCTTGTTATATGGTTACATTATTAATACATTACCTTTTGGAGAAAGTGCGCAGTTGTCCATAGCCAGCTCAATATTTCCTGTTTTGTTAGGGGCCTGAATGAACTCATACCGAAACCATACAACCAGTCGTGGTATGATTTTAAGTAATCCATCGGTCTTGAATCAATATGCGTAAATGCACGCATATCTATGACGACAGGTCCTCTATTTTGAATATTCGCACCAGCTTCAACATGATTTTCCCAACCGCCCCCGTGTTGCGCCATGTAACGCCCTCCTTCCCCACCACAACGTCGTCTCATTCTCAATGAACTGTCCCCACGAGCAGCGTCCTGGTTACCTCCGCATCCATCACCTACACCTCGGTGACTTGCGTTTCCGCCTCGTCCTCCTCCGCTTCCACCTTGTTCTCCCCCGCTTCCACCTTGTTCTCCACCGCTTCCACCTTGCTCTCCTCCGCTTCCACCTTGCTCTCCTCCGCTTCCACCTTGCTCTCCTCCGCTTCCACCTTGCTCTCCTCCGCTTCCACCTTGCTCTCCTCCGCTTCCACCTTGCCCTCCTCCGCTTCCACCTTGCTCTCCTCCGCTTCCATCTCGCCCTTCTACGCATCCACATTGCTCTCCTCCGCTTCCACCTTGTCCTTCTCCGCATCCACCTCGCCCTTCGCCGCATACACCTCCCTCTCCTCCGCCTCCACCTTGATCACCATCGCTTCCACCTCCGCCTCCACCTTGATCACCATCGCTTCCACCTCCGCCTCCACCTTGATCACCATCGCTTCCACCTCCGCCTCCACCTTGATCACCTCCGCTTCCACCTTGATCACCTCCGCCTCCACCTTGATCACCTCCGCCTCCACCTTGATCACCTCCGCCTCCACCTTGATCACCTCCGCCTCCACCTTGATCACCTCCGCCTCCACCTTGATCACCTCCGCCTCCACCTTGATCACCTCCGCCTCCACCTTGATCACCTCCGCCTCCATCTTGATCACCTCCGACTCCTCCTTGATCACCTCCGCCTCCTCCTTGATCACTTCCGCCTCCATCTTGATCACCTCCGCCGCCTCCTTGATCACCTCCGCCTCCACCTTGATCACCTCCGCCTCCACCTTGATCACCTCCGCCTCCACCTTGATCACCTCCGCCTCCACCTTGATCACCTCCGCCTCCACCTTGATCACCTCCGCCTCCACCTTGATCACCTCCGCCTCCTCCTTGATCACCATCACTTCCATCTTCATCCGCTCCGCTTCCTAGATGACGGTTATTTCCACCCTGGCCAATGTCTACCGTGATCTTCATCTCCTCCATTTCCAAATTCGTGACCACCGATGATTTTATCATCTCCACCAGTCTCACCAGGTTCGGATGCAAAACTCCATTGAGATTGGGATTGAACATCGTTTTCTGATAGTTGTTCTTTCCTTTGTAACTTAACTCCTCCACTGATAGTTCCATTTGTTTCAATGTTGTGATTATTTCCTCCAAATGTAGGTGACCCAAGAATATATGCAACTTGATCGTCCAAACATTCTTCATAATTATGCTGCTCACCACTTTCTTCGCCTTCTTTGTTCAGCCAAGTTCCTCTCGATACAACTTCCATTTCCCCAGTCCCTCCATCGTCTTTATCAGCGGATAGGATAGATTCCACGTCTCCCCTATTCCTGCTCTGTACAGTCTCGCTACGGTCTCCAGTGTCTACTGGCTTCAAGACCATCAAGGAGTCGTCCAATAAGATAATTGAATCTCTGGACTCAAAGCTGCTTCGTGGAAAGTTACTCACTTCATTTCCATTTTCCAGTTGACCTTGAGTACCGGTGGATGCGTTTTCACAATCACTGATTCCGGATTCGACTAGTTGCAGATCTGTTCCTGAATCCCTTGCTTGAGAAGAGAAAGGATTTATAGCCTTCCGTATCCACTCCAAACGTCGTTCCTTGTTGGGATACGAAAACATTTTCGACTAATTTGCCATTCCTTCTTCAGCACGTACCAAATCGCCGACAATGGTGGGGTCACAGGATGTAATGGGATGTATGCCAATTTGTGCTTGTACGGCCGCAATACTTTTTAAACTTTTAAATGCATTATGCTGTGCAATTAAATTATTAAATTTGCCACATGAAAATCGCAGGGTATTGGGGAGAAGTCTAAAATAAGACTATTGTCGGGACTTGCAATATATAAACCGAATAACATACCCGGTGTACTGGGTTACTGCAAAAAATATATACAGATAATATTTTACATTTTCAGTATTGCATTTCTATATTTCTCCGGTGACACTATTACTCATCCGTAAAGATCAATGCAGAAGTGTACAACTCTAGTTAACTGTGTGACATTGGGTCTATTAAATATTTATCTCATGCAACACATGACATAGTAAGCAACCAGGATCTTTTTTACAGAAAGTAGATACTTTCTTTCGTTCCTTTTGCACTCACTCCCCTTTCATATTCCGTGATGAAACCGCAGGGGTCACTACCAAATTCCGTGTCTTATTTCCATTCCATGTGCAAAATGTGCCGATACTGCAAAAATACGTTGTTGGCTATTATTACATTTCGTTTCAGTGCAATAGCAAACTAGAGCAAGGAAAGAAATGGAGTGAATTCACTGTGAATTCATTATATTTTACTTGTGCAGTATTGTACGTTATTATGTTCTAATTCACAAGCCCAATACTAATAAAAATTTGAATCTGTTATTTACAGTAAAACATTACGAACGATTTTTTTTATTTTGATTGAAATTTTTATCTAAATCATAACGTCATTGTACCTTTATGTTAGCAAAATAATCACAATAATCATCTCTTAATTTGCTAATGAAATTAATTACAGCATCAATGCTAGAAAACACCACTCGTTGTTATGTCCACTGCTGTCTGCAACATGCTACTCTTAAATCATTGCCTTCAATGTCCTCTATACCGCCTGCCTATTACCTACATATTGATGTAACAGTGTGATACCTTGATTGTCACAGCTAATTGCATTTGACCTCCCAAAAAGTGCGTGGTGAGCTGTGTGATGCATTTACAATTGCGTGCCATGGGCTGGATCAAGTGGGTTAATTTAGTTTTAATGTTAGGTGCTTAATTGAACACAATTTATTTTTAGAACAATTTCTCGGCAATGAATGAATATATATATCAGGAAAGCTTATGGCAAATTGCAACCTGTTAATAAATTTGATAGGCAATGACATAGTGGCAGTGACTGAGCACGAACGGTGTTTCTCGGTCATATCCATATTCCGTAAGAAAAATGGGAAATAAGTTCTTTGTGCAGGACATAGCTTTATTGCTCGTGTGAAATACCGTTCATGCTTCCATATGTACATCAGCAGACCTAGAAAATCTGTTAGCGACTTTCACGCATAAATGTAGTTAGTTACCTATGTGGTTACTAAAAACGCACTTCGTAACCCAATTCACTCCTGATTGCAAATTGTAACAGTTTTCCCAGTCGCTGATCTCATAAGTATTTGCATATTCCAATTTTGCATATGCTCCATTCATCGTTCATTCAACTTATTTCAAAGCCGCCATGGTCTAGCACTACTATCGTATGTCGGGAAAAAAAGAGAAAGGCTGCAATCAAAAGGGAAGACATTTTCTCCAGTATTGAGAACTTTGTCAAAAAACCACTTATTTCTCCTTCGTCAATCTAAAGAAGCATCACTTGTTTTTAAAAAGTTCATTAAAGGCTCTCTTCAACACTTAAAATTGTACGGAAACACACGTTTACCCTTCTACATAAAAATAGTTACAAAGGCTGTGTCCTGTGGTACTAACCTTTGATCGTTGTGAATATGCAAAAATGAAGGTGAAAGGGGTTTGGAGCGTTAATTAATCCTCAAGGAGCTTTAAAAATAGATTTCAATCGTCGCTGACGGTTTTTGATGATTCTCAAGCCATCCGAATTGTCTCCAGTGCGGCGGTCTTTCGTAATTTTTTCGAACAAATTTTTTATTAATAACTTTACTCGTCATGACGTGGCCGGAAATTAATATGATACCAGAAATCAATATTCAATGTACATACCTTATTTGGACTGATGGATATTTTTTATTTCAATCAACTATAAGAATACCACTGACAACTAGGGTCCCTGAATGGACTTAAGCACTAACAATTCCTACTATGATTATGCGTGAGGAGCAGGGGGCTTGGTCGATGCTATCTTCATATTTTCTAGCGGATTATTCGGTTTTTCTAAACAGTTCCTCTTTCATTAAATCGCAAATAAGCTGAAAGCTAATTGATTTCGCTAATCCGTAACCATAGTCGCATAAATTTTGATCTCCAAACTATCACTCAACCTCGCATTATTTTTTTGAAGCATAAAGATGGGTTAATTCAGTGATTAATGCGGTACAATGAAGAAGCAATAGGCACCTTGCTTCGTCATTGCATACGGTACATGTGTAACTGAAAAGAATTGGGCATATCATTTGGCATTAATATCTTTCGGAATATCCTAGCTCCATTTTTCAGGAACTTGTAAATGTCACTCCATTTTCTGTTTAAAATCATAAGTTCTGTCAAAAGGATGTACCAAATAAAATTACTGTTCAAAGGTTTGAACTGTTCATATTCAAAACATGATAGTACATAGGTGACAGTCAATACGCCCCTGACATTGCTATCTGCACGCTGCCGTGTGGATTTGGACAGTTCAGCAACACATTCAGGCTATGCACGAGGAAAAATATATATTACTTGCTTTTCTATTCAAATTCGTCAAGGTTTCTTGTCTGCAAATAATATTCAAAACTATTACCAGAGGAAGACACAAGATACAATCCAAAAGTTAAAATTTAAAGAAAAAGCTATTATTCCAGTTCATATTACGACATTATCTCAGTACAGTATATTATGTATAGGTATACATACATACGTCAGCATATATTTCTAAAAATGTACCCAAAATTAGAAAATATTTGCTTGCTTGCGTTTGAGATTAGGTATTCATTTGCCCATAGCTCTTTTGCAATATGATTACCAAATGCTAAAATATCCAGCTAATTTTTAATATTTATGCATATTTAAAATTTGAGGATTTTTGTTTTAATCTCATTTAAGTATTAATACAAACTTATATGCCAAACCTCGCAGTCAGTCGTAATTGCGTTTTGAATAATTTTTACAAAATAAAAAATGCAACGAAAGCGAAAAAATTTAGAACGTTGTCCCAACCCAACGTATCGTTGCACTATCCCAAATCCCAACCGCTAAGTCACAATTCATGCAATTTTAAAGTAGTTTAATACAAACATTTGGCATAAACAAACATGTTCAGTTCTCGTCTCTACGACATTGTATCAGTGCCCTTTTTCATTGGCAAATGCATTCGCAGTAGCTGCATCCAATTTGACAGAAAGCGCAGAGTGTTTGTCTATGACCCTGAAATACTACCTAGGGTAAAGGCGCACTTCACTGTGTTCATTATATGGGCAGTCCTACGACTTGGGCTGATTCTAAAACTGTGGAAAGAAAATGATCTGGATAGCTTCCACATTTCTCTGGCATTCTTCATTGCCGTTTTGATGGTTATCATTATTTATGGAATCCCACTGGTGTTTGCTGTTGACTCAAATCTCATCCTGAATGGGACAGTTGTATTTTTTAATCACCTTCATAGTAAGTATTGCCATTTGAGTTATTGTAGCCAGAAACGGCAATCAGTTAATCAAACTTTCTTTTTAACATTTTTGCAGAAACGTACATGGCCAGTTTTCAGCCGGATAAATCCCGTCTCAACAGAATGATCGATGCAGCTCTTGTGTGTTTTCTACTCCAAATCCTCATTGTGCATATTTGTCTCATGTTATTTATCATTTACTTTCCCAGAGGGCCCCTATCAATTGGTGGTCTAGTTCCTATAGATTATTTCTACTTTGCTCTAAAACTGGTTGTTATTCTTTCGCACTGTTTTTATGTGACTGTAGCTGTTACTAATGCAGCAATTTGCGGAAACTGTATCCTCATCTACCTCATTTATGTCACTCTCTTCTACACAAGAGAACTTAAATTAGGCCGCCAGTACTATTTGACAGATGAGATATTAAGAACCCAGCATACTATCAGACATATTTACAGATCATTCCAGGTTCTACACCAAAATTTCATGTGCTTTCTAGGATTGTTGCTTGTAATGTGTAATGGGACCTTTATGATGACCGCGATCTATTTAAACTTTGTATTGCTTCGATATTGGTCAGATTTGCATATAACAACGAAGATAATTTTGACTCTCGGCACGGTTTTGATTATGGGGTTTTGGTCAATAATTTTGGAGCTTGGTAGAATGTTCTCTGCTCTTGGAAATAAAGTGCTGTCATCCTGGAAGCGACATAAATGGAAGGGTAGTGGTCACGACATAAAAGTCATAAACAGATTTGTGAGTTCCTGCAGGCCTATGCTGATATCATATGGTAATCAATTTGTTGTTGGTCGTGTGAGCGTCATAGTTTTTGGTCGTGGTGTTTCCAGGGGAACTATGAGAGCGTTGGTAACAACAAAAAAGTTCCATTTTAACGCATTATAGGACATAATATTTACTAAACTTAAGCATACATTTGAAACGTAATTAATTATACTATTAGGCATTTACGGCGTTATTCAATGACAGAAGTACTTACCTTATCAGTGCAGGGATTACCGGTGGAATTGGACTGGAAACGGCCAAGTACATATAAAGTCAGGGAGCCAAGTATTTGATTTTGGTTAGGAGGAGCAAGCCGCATGATAAGGCTGAAGAGTTGTTAAGTACGTCAGTGGAAGGATCAGGGTTATCACGTTCATGCATGGCAGGCGGATGCTGGAAACTTTGAACAGTGCCAAGAGCTCATCAGGAGAATTAAAGATCCTGCCAATGGTTTGCCACCGTTGCGTGGAGTTATGCATGCAGGTAAGATTTTAGGATAAAAGCAGTGTGTTCATTTCAGTCATGTAGCTTATCTTGGAAAATAATAATAATTATTTTCATGTCGTTAGCTGGAACGTTGTCCGACGGCACTTTTCCAAGTCAAAGCTGGGAAAAGTTTGAGCATACGTTTAATGCCAAGGTCAATGGTTCCTGGAACATGCATAATCTCACCCTGGACTGCCAGTTGGAACATTTTGTATTCTTTTCTTCGGGAGCCGCATATTTTGGCACACCAGGACAAGCAAATCATTCTGCTGGAAACTTCTTTGAGGACGCTCTTGCTCATTACCGGAGTTCAGTTGGCCTTCCGGCCACCATAATAAACTGGGGTAAGGGACAACTTGTTTCTTTTTTTCTGGAGCATATTAATTACAAAAAAATAATGTTTACTTTCACCTAATCAATTTTTAGGTCAATGGGGTCAGGTGGGAATTGCGACCGAGCTGGAGATTCCTGGTTTCCGCCCAATGAGTACTCAACAGGGAATAATGGCTTTGGATTTCATTCTGAGAACTAGTCGTCTTCAAACTGGCGTCATGAACGTTGAGTCCTTTACCGTCTTCTCCAAGTTTTGTCCTCGTATCAAAAACTATATCGATGACAGGTCTCTGTTTTCGGAGGTGAAATGACCAATACTGAACCTCAATTGAAACAGAAGTATTGAAAATTGAACCGCGTAAGTTTACTTTTGTCCTGTCAAATAGCAACAGTGTACTAGATTGGAATTGTTAATAACGTGTGGCATGATTAATAATTGGTGTATTGGGCCGATGGATACACATGTTGGGGTACGCGTTATTATTTTGATATCACAGGAAGCCGGAGGTCGGATGAGTTATAATGCTACCAAGCACTTGCTCTGCTCATGAAGTTTTATTGGATTTTTAGTTATTCTTAAATATGATTGTGGAAATTTACTTAATGGAAACTCCTTGTGAGAACGTGAAAATAATTTGTGATCCGGGAAGAAAACTCCAGAAATTTGTTTAAGTCAAGGAAAATTTAATCCGCCATTGGCTTCACAACCTTGGCCAAACATTATATACAATTTATCCACATAATTAATATTAATTGTGAATGTATTACAGAAAACATTGTTCCACCGCTATTTTAATGTGCACAGCATATATTAATGTAAAGGACAAGGTTATTATAATACTGCAGGTGGATACATACTTGAATTTTAGTTTTAAAACCATTGTGATCAGAAATGTATGTCTAAGTAACGCCTCTTACAATCAGGTTCACTATTGGTAAAGTATATTTTTAAATTTCATGTTTCTGCCAGAATCATTGTAGCTTCATAATATAAATACTTTTAATATAATGGTTTCATGAATGGAATTTTGAACACTACTTGAACTATTAAAAATTGCAAAAGATTTGTTCACTCTGATATTTTGAAATCTAGGCCTGATACTTTTTAGACACCTAGTGTATCTAAAAGTAAATGTGATTTTGAGAGTGCATTTTTTATTTATTTATGCACATGCTCGAAATTACATGAGCGTTTTCAGGGACATGAAAACCTTTATCCTTTTTGCTTGCGTTGTTCGTTTGGAGCCGGAACTGGCATCGACCGAGTCTACGGATTTTCAGAAAAAGGTAAAAAAAACAATTTTGTGTAATCAAATCAAGTTAAGTACGCATGCATGAATGGTCGTAATGGTTCCAAAATAAATGATATAATCTTACCGAACTTATTGCCACAGTAAATAGCGTTGCTACCAGCAACAAGAAAGCGAAAGTGAGCTTCATAGTTTTAATATTTATGTGGTTGCGTTGTGAGCACTTTTAATGTTAAGGTGGAGACGACGATGTAAAGCACGCAAGGTGAATACGGTGACTGGTAAGAAATATTACATTTGATAGGCGGATTAACTATGCGTGCGTAATTTTATAGCAAATTTTTATAGAGAAGATTTTTATATGATGAAACAATGGATTTATGACGTCTTCTTTTCCTCATCCGCCATAGAAAAAAAGACGGAGAGAACCAGACCGAGAAGCTAAAGTATAATATGAATAATGGGTAATTTAGATTTATTGCTGATGCTAATTAAACATACAGTTGATAATGTGCTGAACGAATGCTATTAGTAATAGTTACCTTGTAATGGAAAGTTGGATGAATCAGAAATTTTCCAATACCAAGTCCAAGGGGCTTTTTGTCAAGCTCATCCAATATCAGAGAAATTTCAATCTCTTCTCCTTCAATGGTAATTTTTCCAGAAGGCCATCCCCAATTACGTATCCAGTCACGAATGATCTCGTTCTGTATTCACAAAATTATATTTTCGCAACTGTCAACATAAACATGTAAAGATAATGAAATGTTATTAGAGAGCGTGGAACGATTTACCCCTTCCGCAATTTTTCCCGCGATATAGTATCCCAACTCCGCTTTAATCATATTGACCGCATACAGAGAAAGACGAAACCAGTTGACCCCATAGAAGACGAACATAACCATGAAGAATGAGTACATCAATAGGTTAGCCACATGAAGCAATTTCAATAAAGGATCAAAAACCGCATTGGTATCCTGGAAGACAATCCGGAGCATTCTGTATTGTCTCCAAGCCGATTCCCGCCTAGCTTGTTGTCGCGTCCACTCCATGACGTTCTCCTTTGGAACATTGGGTGTGATTTCTTTGACCTCTTGCAAAAATGACATCATGTAGAGATATAAGACAAGCCCAACAAGAATTACCAAGTCGAATATCATGCCAAGTTGCAAGTATGAAGCTCCATCACGGAATATGACGAATCCGCCGAAGGCGCCTGTCGTCAATGTAAGCTCTGTGGAATACTCTTTTGCAAGAAGTTCGAAAGTCCTGTTCATATTCTCCGAGCTCCACATAAATAGGTCTTCAGCAAATTCTTGGGATGACTCAACTACCAATTTTCTCAAGCCATCTGCAAAGGCTCCTGAAAACGTTCGGAGCACAGCAACCGTTAGTGTTCCAACGGCAAGCAAAGCAATAAGCAATCTCTTCATTTTTTTTGCTGAGGGAAGCCGCCTCAGCGTAGAATACATCCTCGTACTCTTTCATCGACATGACCATCTTGTCAACCTTTTCTTTGGCGACGACAAGGAGATATGCTGCAAACAATTTGGTAACAAACATTGCCAGGTTGAAGGACGTACGAACAAAGGAGTTATATCGGCTCTGCCCATTTCCAACAACAAAGTCGAACAGACCATCCTTTGACTGGCTTAATGACTGGATAGCTGACGAGAAAAGAACGGCAGCGCATAGCAACTGAAACAAACAAATAACATTCTCCTGACATTCTGTAGAGTAATAAGGCAAAATGGAAATATCAGCTTGAATTATTTACCTTTTGCAGAAAATGGACAATAATCCAAAAGCAATTCCACGCTTCAATCATCCTCAAAGGCCTGTAAGTGCTGATACCGAAAATGTATAACCATTCATGGTATGACTTCAAGTAATCCATCGGTCTTGAATCTATTTGTGTAAACGCGCGCATATCTATGACGACAGGGCCCCGATCTCTAGCACCAATATTGACAACTGCACCAGCTAAAGCTCCAAGAAAGCCAACGCCTCCGACATCATGTCCTTGCTGACCTTGCCAACCACCACCATTTTGTGCTTCAAATCGACCTCCTTCTCCACCACAACGTCGTCTCATTCTTAATGAACCACCCTCTCCTCCTCCGCGTGGATCCACGCTGTACCCATCTTGATATCCGCCCCCACCTTGACCAACACCGGTTCCACCTTCATCACCACCGGTTCCTCCTTGACCACCACCACTTCCTCCTTGACCACCACCACTTCCTCCTTGACCACCAGCGCTTCCTCCTTGATCACCAGCGCTTCCTCCTTGACCACCACCGGTTCCACCTTGACCACCACCGGTTCCACCTTGACCACCACCGGTTCCACCTTGACCACCACCGGTTCCACCTTGACCACCACCGGTTCCATCTTGACCACCACCGGTTCCACCTTGACCACCACCGGTTCCACCTTGACCACCACCGGTTCCACCTTGACCACCACCGCTTCCACCTTGACCACCACCGCTTCCACCTTGACCACCACCGCTTCCACCTTGACCACCACCGGTTCCACCTTGACCACCACCGGTTCCATCTTGACCACCACCGGTTCCACCTTGACCACCACCGCTTCCACCTTGACCACCACCGCTTCCACCTTGACCACCACCGCTTCCACCTTGACCACCACCGCTTCCACCTTGACCACCACCGGTTCCACCTTGACCACCACCGGTTCCATCTTGACCACCACCGGTTCCACCTTGACCACCACCGCTTCCACCTTGACCACCACCGCTTCCACCTTGACCACCACCGCTTCCACCTTGACCACCACCGCTTCCACCTTGACCACCACCGCTTCCATCTTGACCACCACCGGTTCCACCTTGACCACCACCGGTTCCATCTTGACCACCACCGGTTCCATCTTGACCACCACCGGTTCCACCTTGACCACCACCGCTTCCACCTTGACCACCACCGGTTCCACCTTGACCACCACCGGTTCCACCTTGACCACCACCGGTTCCACCTTGACCACCACCGGTTCCATCTTGACCACCACCGGTTCCACCTTGACCACCACCGGTTCCACCTTGACCACCACCGGTTCCACCTTGACCACCACCGGTTCCATCTTGACCACCACCGGTTCCATCTTGACCACCACCGGTTCCACCTTGACCACCACCGGTTCCACCTTGACCACCACCGGTTCCACCTTGACCACCACCGGTTCCACCTTGACCACCACCGGTTCCACCTTGACCACCACCGCTTCCACCTTGACCACCACCGCTTCCACCTTGACCACCACCGCTTCCACCTTGACCACCACCGCTTCCACCTTGACCACCACCGCTTCCACCTTGACCACCACCGGTTCCACCTTGACCACCACCGGTTCCACCTTGACCACCACCGGTTCCATCTTGACCACCAGCGCTTCCTCCTTGATCACCAGCGCTTCCTCCTTGACCACCACCGGTTCCACCTTGACCACCACCGGTTCCACCTTGACCACCACCGGTTCCACCTTGACCACCACCGGTTCCACCTTGACCACCACCGGTTCCACCTTGACCACCACCGGTTCCATCTTGACCACCACCGGTTCCACCTTGACCACCACCGGTTCCACCTTGACCACCACCGGTTCCACCTTGACCACCACCGGTTCCATCTTGACCACCACCGGTTCCACCTTGACCACCACCGGTTCCACCTTGACCACCACCGGTTCCACCTTGACCACCACCGGTTCCACCTTGACCACCACCGCTTCCATCTTGACCACCACCGGTTCCACCTTGACCACCACCGGTTCCACCTTGACCACCACCGGTTCCACCTTGACCACCACCGCTTCCACCTTGACCACCACCGCTTCCACCTTGACCACCACCGCTTCCACCTTGACCACCACCGCTTCCACCTTGACCACCACCGCTTCCACCTTGACCACCACCGGTTCCACCTTGACCACCACCGGTTCCACCTTGACCACCACCGGTTCCATCTTGACCACCAGCGCTTCCTCCTTGATCACCAGCGCTTCCTCCTTGACCACCACCGGTTCCACCTTGACCACCACCGGTTCCACCTTGACCACCACCGGTTCCACCTTGACCACCACCGGTTCCACCTTGACCACCACCGGTTCCATCTTGACCACCACCGGTTCCACCTTGACCACCACCGGTTCCACCTTGACCACCACCGGTTCCACCTTGACCACCACCGGTTCCATCTTGACCACCACCGGTTCCACCTTGACCACCACCGGTTCCACCTTGACCACCACCGGTTCCACCTTGACCACCACCGGTTCCACCTTGACCACCACCGGTTCCACCTTGACCACCACCGGTTCCATCTTGACCACCACCGGTTCCACCTTGACCACCACCGGTTCCATCTTGACCACCACCGGTTCCACCTTGACCACCACCGGTTCCACCTTGACCACCACCGGTTCCACCTTGACCACCACCGCTTCCACCTTGACCACCACCGGTTCCACCTTGACCACCACCGGTTCCACCTTGACCACCACCGGTTCCACCTTGACCACCACCGGTTCCACCTTGACCACCACCGCTTCCACCTTGACCACCACCGGTTCCACCTTGACCACCACCGGTTCCACCTTGACCACCACCGGTTCCACCTTGACCACCACCGGTTCCACCTTGACCACCACCGGTTCCACCTTGACCACCACCGGTTCCATCTTGACCACCACCGGTTCCACCTTGACCACCACCGGTTCCACCTTGACCACCACCGGTTCCACCTTGACCACCACCGGTTCCACCTTGACCACCACCGCTTCCACCTTGACCACCACCGGTTCCACCTTGACCACCACCGGTTCCACCTTGACCACCACCGGTTCCATCTTGACCACCACCGGTTCCACCTTGACCACCACCGCTTCCACCTTGACCACCACCGCTTCCATCTTGACCACCACCGGTTCCACCTTGACCACCACCGGTTCCATCTTGACCACCACCGGTTCCATCTTGACCACCACCGGTTCCACCTTGACCACCACCGCTTCCACCTTGACCACCACCGGTTCCACCTTGACCACCACCGGTTCCACCTTGACCACCACCGGTTCCATCTTGACCACCACCGGTTCCACCTTGACCACCACCGGTTCCACCTTGACCACCACCGGTTCCACCTTGACCACCACCGGTTCCATCTTGACCACCACCGGTTCCATCTTGACCACCACCGGTTCCACCTTGACCACCACCGGTTCCACCTTGACCACCACCGGTTCCACCTTGACCACCACCGGTTCCACCTTGACCACCACCGGTTCCACCTTGACCACCACCGCTTCCACCTTGACCACCACCGCTTCCACCTTGACCACCACCGCTTCCACCTTGACCACCACCGCTTCCACCTTGACCACCACCGCTTCCACCTTGACCACCACCGGTTCCACCTTGACCACCACCGGTTCCACCTTGACCACCACCGGTTCCATCTTGACCACCAGCGCTTCCTCCTTGATCACCAGCGCTTCCTCCTTGACCACCACCGGTTCCACCTTGACCACCACCGGTTCCACCTTGACCACCACCGGTTCCATCTTGACCACCACCGGTTCCACCTTGACCACCACCGGTTCCACCTTGACCACCACCGGTTCCACCTTGACCACCACCGGTTCCATCTTGACCACCACCGGTTCCACCTTGACCACCACCGGTTCCACCTTGACCACCACCGGTTCCATCTTGACCACCACCGGTTCCACCTTGACCACCACCGGTTCCACCTTGACCACCACCGGTTCCACCTTGACCACCACCGGTTCCACCTTGACCACCACCGGTTCCACCTTGACCACCACCGCTTCCACCTTGACCACCACCGCTTCCACCTTGACCACCACCGCTTCCACCTTGACCACCACCGCTTCCACCTTGACCACCACCGCTTCCACCTTGACCACCACCGGTTCCACCTTGACCACCACCGGTTCCACCTTGACCACCACCGGTTCCATCTTGACCACCAGCGCTTCCTCCTTGATCACCAGCGCTTCCTCCTTGACCACCACCGGTTCCACCTTGACCACCACCGGTTCCACCTTGACCACCACCGGTTCCATCTTGACCACCACCGGTTCCACCTTGACCACCACCGGTTCCACCTTGACCACCACCGGTTCCACCTTGACCACCACCGGTTCCATCTTGACCACCACCGGTTCCACCTTGACCACCACCGGTTCCACCTTGACCACCACCGGTTCCACCTTGACCACCACCGGTTCCACCTTGACCACCACCGCTTCGACCTTGACCACCACCGGTTCCACCTTGACCACCACCGGTTCCACCTTGACCACCACCGGTTCCATCTTGACCACCACCGGTTCCACCTTGACCACCACCGGTTCCACCTTGACCACCACCGGTTCCATCTTGACCACCACCGGTTCCACCTTGACCACCACCGGTTCCACCTTGACCACCACCGGTTCCATCTTGACCACCACCGGTTCCACCTTGACCACCACCGGTTCCACCTTGACCACCACCGGTTCCACCTTGACCACCACCGGTTCCACCTTGACCACCACCGGTTCCACCTTGACCACCACCGCTTCCACCTTGACCACCACCGGTTCCACCTTGACCACCACCGGTTCCACCTTGACCACCACCGGTTCCACCTTGACCACCACCGGTTCCATCTTGACCACCACCGGTTCCACCTTGACCACCACCGGTTCCACCTTGACCACCACCGGTTCCACCTTGACCACCACCGGTTCCATCTTGACCACCACCGGTTCCACCTTGACCACCACCGGTTCCACCTTGACCACCACCGGTTCCACCTTGACCACCACCGGTTCCACCTTGACCACCACCGCTTCCACCTTGACCACCACCGGTTCCACCTTGACCACCACCGGTTCCACCTTGACCACCACCGGTTCCATCTTGACCACCACCGGTTCCACCTTGACCACCACCGCTTCCACCTTGACCACCACCGCTTCCACCTTGACCACCACCGGTTCCACCTTGACCACCACCGGTTCCACCTTGACCACCACCGGTTCCACCTTGACCACCACCGGTTCCATCTTGACCACCACCGGTTCCACCTTGACCACCACCGGTTCCACCTTGACCACCACCGGTTCCACCTTGACCACCACCGGTTCCATCTTGACCACCACCGGTTCCATCTTGACCACCACCGGTTCCACCTTGACCACCACCGGTTCCACCTTGACCACCACCGGTTCCACCTTGACCACCACCGGTTCCACCTTGACCACCACCGCTTCCACCTTGACCACCACCGCTTCCACCTTGACCACCACCGCTTCCACCTTGACCACCACCGCTTCCACCTTGACCACCACCGCTTCCACCTTGACCACCACCGCTTCCACCTTGACCACCACCGCTTCCACCTTGACCACCACCGCTTCCACCTTGACCACCACCACTTCCATCTTTATCACTACCGCTTCCACCTTTATCAACACCGCCAATAATTTTATCATCTCTACCTATCTCACTAGGTTCGGATGCAAAACTCCATTGAGATTGAACATCGCCATCTGAGAGTTGTTCTTCCCTTTGTAACTTAACTCCTCCTCCAATAGCTCCATTTTTTCAATGTTGTCATTATTTCCTCCAAATGTAGGTGACCCAAGAATATAAGCAACTTGATCGTCCAAACATTCTTCATAATTATGCTGCTCACCACTTCCTTCTTTGTTCAGCCAAGTTCCTGTTGTAACAAGTCCCTTTTCCCCATCCCCTACGTTGTCTTTATCAACGGAAAGAATAGATTCCACATTCCTGCTCTGTACAGCCTGACTACGGTTTCCATTGTCAACTGGCTTCAAGACCATCAAGGAGTCGTCCAACAAGATAATTGAATCTCTGGACTCAAAGCTACTTCGTGGAAAATTCACTCCATTCTCATTTTCCAGTTGTCTTTGAGTACCGGCGGATGCGTTTTCAGTATCACTGATTCCGGATTTGACTAGTTGCAGCTCTGCTCCTGAATCACTTGCTTAAGATGAGAAAGGGTTTATGGCCCTCCGTATCCACTCCAAACGTCGTTCCTTGTTGGGATACGAAAACATTTCCGACTAATTTCCATTTGCCATTCCGTCTTCAGCACGTACCAAATCGCCGACTATGGTGGGGTCACTGGATGTAACGGAATGTATGTGATTGTGTTTTGTACTGTTGCAGTACTTTTTAAACTTTTAAATGCCCTTCGCTGAGCTAATTAAATTTGCCCACTTATGAAAATTGCAGGTTATTGGGGAGAAGTCTAAAATAAGACTATTGTCGGGACTTGCAATATATAAACCAAAAAGCATACCCGGTGTACTGGTTTATTGCTGAAAATATATATAGATAAGAGTTTACATTTTCAGCATTGCATTTCTATATTTCTCCGATGACACCATTACTCATCCGTAAAGATCAATACAGCAATGCACAACTCTAGTTAACTGCGTGACATTGGGTCTATTAAGTATTTATCTCTAGCAACACATTGCATAGTAAGTAACCAGGATCTTTTTTTTGCAGAAAGTAGCTATGTACTTTCTTTCCTTTTACACTCACTCCCCTTTCATATTCCGTGATGAAACCGCAGGGGTCACTAAAAATTCCGTGTTTTATTTCCATTTCTTGTGCAAAATACGCCGATACTACAAAAATACGTTGTTGGCTCTTCTTACAATTAGTTTCAGTGCAATAGCAAAGCGCGTTTCAGCAAGCAAAGAAATGGAGTGAATTCATTATATTTTACTTGTGCAGTATTATAAGTTATTATGTTCTAATTCACAAGCCCAATACCATTGAAAATTTGTATCTGTTAATATAGTAAAACATTAGGAAAGATTTTTTATTCAGATTGAAATTTTTACCTTCACCATAACGTCATGTTACCAATATCCTGGCAAATAATCACATTAATATATAGATGCATCTCTTAGTTTGCTTATGAAATTAATTATTACACCAATGATAGAAAACACCACGTGCTCTTATGTCCAATGCTGTCTGCAACCTGCTGCTCTTAAATAATTGCTTTCAATGTCTATGCTGCCTACCTATTATTAGCTACATACTGATGTAACAGAGTGATGCCTTTATTGTCATATCTAATTGCATGTGAAGCTCCCAAAAAGTACGTGGTGAGCTGTCCGATGCATTTACCATTGCGTGCCACCGGCTGGATCAATCCCTAACTATCATCAATCCTCTTTTGTTGTTTGGTCAGTTTGGTTTATTTAATTATGATGCTAGGTGACTAAAATTAGAACAATTTATGTTAAAAATAATTACTCGGCTATGAATGAATCAGGAAGTCTTATGACAAATTGCAACATGTTAATAAATTTTATAGGCAATGACATAGTGGCAGTGACTGAGAACGAACTGTTTTTCAGTCATATCCATATTCCTAAGAAAAGTTGGAAATACGAAGTCCTTGTTCAGGGCGTTCCATTTTTACTCTTCTGAAATACAGTTCATGTTTCAATATGAACATCAGAAGACAGAAAATCTGTTATCGGCTTTCACGCACAAATGTAGTTGCCTATGTGGTTATTAAAAACGCACTTCGTAAAATTGCTCACTTCACTGCTGATTGCAAATTGTAAAAGTTTTGATGGTCGCTGATCTCATAAGCATTTGCATAATCAAATATATAAGCTCCATTCATCGTTCATTCAACTTATTTCGAAGCCGCCGCGGTCTAGCACTACTATCGTACCTATGCATTTTGGAAAAGGAGACAGGCTGCAATCAAAAGGGAATTTTTTTCCAGTATTAAGAACTCTGTAAAAAAACTTTTATTTCTCCTTCGTCAATATACAGAGGCATCATTTGTGTTTAAAAAGTTCATCAAAGGCTTTCTTTTAACACTTAAAATTGTACGGAAACATACGTTACCCTTCTACATAAAAATAGTTACAAAGGCCATGTCCTCTGGTACCAACCTTTGATCGCCGCTGTGAATATGCAACAAAGAGGATGAAAGGGGTTTGGAGCGTTAATTAATCCTCAAGGAGCTTTAAAAAAATAGATTTCTATCGTGACTTAGGGTTTTTGATAATGCCCAAGCCATCCGAATTGTCTCCGGTCGTCTTTCGCAATTTTGTCGAACAAACTGTTTATTAACTACCGAAAGCGTGTATACGTTTATGAGAGGTAGTTAATGCGATTGCCTTCCTGTCTGTGTGTCTGTCTGTCTGTCTGTATGTACGCACATCTCCTCCGAAACCACTTGACCGATTGACACCAAACTTGGTATATACGTTACTTAGGTCACAGGGACAAAAACGCGCGACTTTCAGCTCAAATGGCCAACGGCAACCGTTATAAACCGTTACGATTTCAAAAAGTTTAAATGGCAGTACATGTCATGTGACACCTCATTCGACTCGTCTATGAACATAACGTATAGATCTGATGTCATTTTGAGGTCAAAGGTCACCGTTTAACGGTAAAAAAAGCAAAAAAGAAAAAATTGATTGCCACTGCCGGGATTCGAACACTAACCCTTGCGTTGGCCGAGCGAACCCCACACCACTGGGCTACATGTGCGTATTGCGTGTCTGGGGTGAGAAAGCCTTGCCTTGGTCTTCTATCTTGAGTCAAAAACGTATATCTTCGCACACAGGGGGTTTCGATGGTGGGGAATTCGATGAGCATGGTCCCGTGACCCCTTGACATTGTTTGACACGTGTCAAAGGTCAAGTTTGTACAGAGTGTGCTAGCGAGCTGAAATTTGGTACATAGGGGGTTTTGATGGTGGGGAATTCGATGAGCATAGTCCCGTGACCCCTTGACACGTGTCAAAGGTCAAGTTTGTACAGAGTGTGCTAGCGAGCTGAAACTTGGTACATAGGGGGTTTCGAAGGAGGGGAATTCGATGAGCATGGTCCCGTGACCCCTTGACTTTGTTTGACACGTGTCAAAGGTCAAGTTTGTACAGAGTGTGCTAGCGAGCTGAAACTTGGTACATAGGGGGTTTCGATGGAGGGGAATTCGATTAGCATGGTCCCGTGACCCCTTGACATTGTTTGACACGTGTCAAAGGTCAAATTTGTACAGAGTGTGCTAGAAAGCTGAAACTTGGTACACAGGGGGTTTAGATGACGGGGAATTCAATTAGCATGGTCGCTTGACCCCTTGACATTGTTTGACCGTGTAGGAGGTCAACTTTATACAGATTGTGCTAGCGAGCTGAACCTTGCGTAAAACAAAACATTACGTAATTTAAATAAAAAATACGTAATTTAAATAAAAAATACGTAATTTAAATAAAAAAGTACGTAATTTAAATAAAAAATTACGTAATTTAAATAAAAAATTACGTAATTTAAATAAAAAATTACGTAATTTAAATAAAAAATTACGTAATTTAAATAAAAAATTACGTAATTTAAATAAAAAAGTTACGTAATTTAAATTTAAAAAATTACGTAATTTAAATAAATCCAGCTTTCGGTAGTTGCTCATTAGGGTTTACGCCCACCTCGTTTATAACTTTACTCGTCATGACGTGGCCGCAAATTAATATGATAACAGAAATCAATATTCAATGTACACACTTTATTTGTACTGATGGATATTTTTTATTTCAATCAACTATAAGAATTCTACTGACAACTAGGGTCCATGAATGGGCATAAACATTAACAATTCCTAATATGATTATTGCCTGAGGAGCAGGGGGCTTGGTCGATGAGATTTTCGTATTTGCTAGTGGATTATTTTTTCCTAAACAGTTCCTCTTTCATGAAATCACAAATAAACTGAAATCTAATTGATTTCGCTAATCCGTAACCATAGTCACATAAATTTTGATCTGCAAACTACCACTCAACCTCGCATTATTTTTTTTTAAGCAGATGAATCAATTCAGTGATTAATGCTCGATAATTTTACTTTATTCATACGGTGCATGTGTAACTAAAAAAGAATTGGGCATATCATTTTGCATTAATATCTTTCGGAATATCCTAGCTCCATTTTTCAGGAACTTGTAAATGTCACTCCATTTTCTGTTTAAAATCATTAGTTCTGTCAAAAGGATATACCAAATAAAATTACTGTTCAAAGGTTTGAACTCTTCATATTACAAAACATGATAGTACATAGGTGACAGTCAATACGCCCCTGAAATTGCTATCTGCACGCTACCGTGTGGATTTGGACAGTCCAACAACACATTTAGCCTATCAGTCTATACTCAAGCCCCATTTTTGGGGCCGCTCAGAAGCCCCATTTTTGGGGCCGGCCGGTCCCAATTTTGTGGCTGCCGGCCCCAAATATGGGGCTGGTACATAGGGGCCCCAGTTTTGGGGCCGGCGACCACAAAATGGACAAAATCGTGTAGGTGAAAATGTTTGTTTATTATAATTTAAAATAAATATTGCAACCGTTTCTGTGCTCTGGGTTATAATTTAAAAAAAAATATGACAAGTATATTAATTACTCTTGCATTAATGAACACATAAAACTCCAAGTTACTGCAATATTACAGAAAAATTACATTTGCATTGTGTAAAACGATAACTATCGGATGCAAATCATTAATTACTTATAATCGGCTAGCTACCGTATTTGATTCTCAACTTATGGATATAATGCAACTTACACATTAAGATAGATAGATTGTTAATTTAACAACGTTAAATATCATTTGGTTCCAAATTTATCCCTATTGATTAGTGCGTGATTGGTTACAGGGGAGTTAATAAACTGAAACTGTAATTTAGCCAAACCAGTAATGTAACTGTAACTGAATTGAATACAAGCGTACAACTATACTGTGGTAACATTGCAGTTTTAGTCATAGTTAGATCGCTTACAGATAAAGGCAATTGAAAAATCTGAAAAAGTGTAGCAAATTACTGTATCCACTTTCATTATCTCTTGAGTAAAATTCCCTTTGCTGATCAATAACAACCCACACCATTTCACGTAACTGCTACTGTCACTGCTAAATCAATTTAAATTCCAAATTCACATACATAAAAATGTGTACAGAAACTGTATCTGAATAAGTGTGTAAAGTATGCAGTAGCCAATCACCGATAATAGTCCGACATAGTCTAGATTTATACCTAATGGATTCGTCAGCCCCAAAAATGGGGCAGGCGGCCCCATTTTGGGGCCGGATGTGCTTATTTATTAAAAATTATAATTGTTATCACAGTTATAACAGTTATCACGGAATTTAAAAATCAATTATTTATTTAAAACGTGCATATTTTTTAAGTATTTTTACTGTTGATTGCATATTTTTTTAATTTATTACAATCTAGATACCATATTTTTGAGTTTTACTCATTTAAAATTCGATTATTCAAAAAGCCACGGTAAAGTTAAAAATTGCCACGGTCAAAATTTTTTTAATTTATTTTAAGTTTATAATTCCGATTTTTAATTGTTGTTACTCCTCAACAGTTTTTGTTACTCCATTTATTTCGAAACTTCATCAGTTATCGGCCCCAATTTTGTGGCTGGCGGCCCCAAAACTGGGGCTGCCGGCCCCAAAATTGGGGCTTGAGTATAGATATTGAGTATAGACTGCCTATGCACGAGGAAAAATATATAATATTACTTGCTTTTCTTTCCTGTCAAATAATATTCAAAACTATGATCAGAGGAAGATACAATCCAAAAGTTGAAATGAAAACAAAAACCTTTTATTCCAGTTCATATTACGACATTCTCATTACAATATATTATATATAGGTATACATACATATATGTCAGCAACTACTTCTAAAAATGTGCCCAAAACTATTTGCTTGCCTGCTCTTGACATTACGTATTCATTTGACCTTAACTCTTTTGCATTACGATTACCAAATGCTAAAATATCCAGCTAATTATTATTATTTTTGGATTCATATTTAAAAATTAATAGGATTTTTTATGTTTCAATCTCATTTAAATATGTCAAACCTCACAGTCAGTGGCACATGCGCTTTTAATAATTTTTACAAAATAGAATATGCAGGGAAAGCGAAAAAATTCAGAACGTCGTCCCAACCCAGCGTTGTCTATTAAGCCGTTGCATTTTAAACTATCCCATCCGCTAAGTCATGCCATGAAATTTTAAAGAAGCAGTCTAATACAAATATTTAGCATAAATAAACATGTTTAGTTCTCGTCTGTACAACATTGTATCAGTGCCCTTTTCTATTGGCAAAATCATTCGCAGTAGCTGCATCCAATTAGACAGAAAGCGCCGTGTGTTCGGATATGACCCTGAAGTACTGCCAAGGGTAAAGGCGCACTTCACAGTGTTCATTATATGGGCAGTCCTACGACTTGGGCTGATTCTAAAACTGTGTAAAGAAAATGATCTGGATAGCTTCCACATCTCCGTCGCATACTTCATTGCCGTTGTGATGGTTATCGTTATCTATGGAATCCCACTAGTATTCGCTGTTCACTCAAATCGCATCCGGAATGGGACAGTTGTATTTTTCAATCACCTTCATAGTAAGCATTGTCATTTGAATTATTGCAACTAACAATGATAATCAGTTAAGCAAATTTCTGTTTTTACTCTTTTTCTGTGTTGCAGAAACGTACATGCCCAGTTTTTACCCGGATAAATCCCGGCTCAACAAAATTATCGATGCATTGCTTGTGTGTTTTCTAGTTCTAATGCTCAATTTGTACATTCGTCTGATTCTATTTATCGTCATCTTTCCAAGAGACCCACTGTCAACAGGAGGGTTCATTCCAATTGATTATTTCTACATTCCTGTAAAATGTGTAATTGTTCTATCGCACTGTTATTTGGTGACGTTTGGCATTACCAACGTAACGATATGTGGATAATGTGGAACCTGCATTCTCGTCTACCTAATTTATGTCGCACTATTTTACACCAAGGAGCTTCGGTTAGGGCGACAGTTTTATGACAGATGATATTTTAAGAACCGAGAACCATATTAGACATGTCTACAGATCATTTCAAGTTCTGCATCAAAATTTCCTGTGCTTTTTGGGAATTTTTCTAGTAATGTGTAATGGGACATTTATGACTACCGCTATTTATTAGGGAGCACTTGTGCTACCTTATAATTTCGTTCTGTGTGTCCGGTCCGTCCGTCCGTCGGTGCGCGCGATATCTTCCGAATGGAACTGAATTTTTGAATTCTGTTTTTTGCAATGGTTTCCTAAGCCCATAGCGACGGGCTCCATTGATTTTCAGCCCTCTAGGTCAATGGCAACCGTTAGAAACCGTTATGAGGTCAATTTTTTTCAATGAGAACATATGTCAAGTGGCATATCATTCGACTCGTCTATGAACATAACGCATAGATCTGAGGTCATTTTGAGGTCAAAGGTTATCGTTTAACGGTAACGGCGATTTAAAATATTTTTTTTTGTTTTATGCTCTTCTGCCAAGAATTTCTGACTGATTCGTGCTTGCCAACCCCATATGCCAACGGCAACGGTTAGAAACCGTTACAAGGTCAAATAGCAAGTGACATATCATTCGACTCGTCTATGAATGTAGCACATAGACCTGAGGTCGTTTTGGGGTCAAAGGTCACCGTTTAACTGCAATGACGTTTTGACACTTTTCCGTTTTTGCGCTCTAACTTTTAAACAAAGGTGTTTGCTGAAGTGCTCCCTTTTTATGTTTTTACAAGAACCTAGTTTAAATTTTGCATTGGTTCGATATTGGCACGATATACATGTATCCTCCATGTTGTCCCTCGGCACAGTCCTGACAATGGGATTTTGGTTATTAGAATTAGAATTTGGCAAGATGTTCCATGTTCGGGGAAACAAGGTGCTATTATCATGGAAGCGACATAAATGGAACGGAAACAATCGCGATAAAAATATTATGAAAAAAATTGTGAGGTCATGCAGACCAATCCGTATATCGTACGGTGATCAGTTTGTAGTTGTTCGGATTAGCGTGATAGTTCTTGGTCGTGGTGTTTCCAGGGGGACAATGCGAACATTGATAATAACTAAAAGATATATCTATTATGCTGAGGTTTAGAGCACTAGGATATTTATTTCGTAGAACTATACTTTCTAAACTCAATACATATCAAGCGGTACTGTGCAAGTTGTGTGATTGGACGAAATATTATTTACATTTCTCAGAGTGATGATGGATTATGTTACCGTTAACCAAAGTAACTGCATTAAAATGTGTACATGCTCCCGACAAAATTATTAAATAACACTCAAAATTTTAAATGAAAGTAATCTGCTTAATTGCTTACATTAACGATCAGTGTAAGCTATTTCACTGGCTTTAATACCAACTATTGAATGCGATTTCAAGTGGCCCAGCGTCATATTCCGATTATAAACTGGATCGATACCAAGAAAGTAATGGGGGGAACATATCCAGCATATAAATATGTACATAAGGGGGCGTGCATATAGTATGTAACGCTAAAAAACCGATTTTTCGGACCCCCCCTCCCCCCCTTGTCACGCCCTATATAATGTAAATGGGGCTACCCTTTAACATTAGATGTCACGGTCATCGTCGACCCCCCCTCCCCCCCTACCAGCGTTAGGTACTATATGCACGCCCCCTAATAACATGGCATATTATGCCATGTTGTCATAAATAGGCAATCTTGTATCCCTGAAGTAGGTCAGGTTTTTAGATGCAGGCATTTTTGACGCAGTGCATGTACTAAATATGTAATACTTTTTCGAATTCTCAAAAGTACCAGCTTATCTTCGAAACGTGGGCTCTCTGCAATCCTTACAAAATTTCATATTGACTAGGTATGTGTATATGGAAGGTCATTTTTGCTCCACCTGTGTCTGTTCCTTTTTATCCTAAATCAATACTATGACAAATGTGTATAAACGTGGGTCGCGTGAAAACTGAAACCGATAACGTTTCTAAATGTAGAAGGGCATCCAGAGAAAGTTCAGACATTTTCAGAAGCCACATATTACCTTTTGGTAAAGCCAAGTTTCAATGACGCCGGTGGTGATTGATTGTTTTCTACAATTTCCAGAAAGTTAAAGCCCGAAGGGGTAAACCATAAAACGATTACAGTTAATATATTTCTGGAAAATTGGTTTGGTGTGTCACTGGTTGAGTTTTGAATTCAAAATTGTGGGAATGAGTGGCTGATAGTACTCTCTTTTATGACTGTCATCTTTAATGCGCCCACGATGCACTCAACACTGAACTTTACTTATTTGATTTCATTGATTTGATTACGTACGTCAGATTTGATGCGGTTGACATTCGTAATGCCCTCAACTACATGCAAAAGGCGAAGCACATTGGAAAAATTGTGTGTTATGCCGGATGTCAAGTTGAAGGATTCCAAATTTAGTGCAAGTACGCAAGTTATTCAATGACAGAAGTACTTACCTTATCAGTGGAGGGATTACCGGTGGAATTGGACTGGAAACGGCCAAGTACATATTAAGTCAGGGAGCCAAGTATTTAATTTTGGTTGGGAGGAGCAAGCCGCATGATAAGGCTGAAGAGTTGTTAAGTACCTGGAAGGATCAGGGTTATCACGTTCATGCATGGCAGGCGGATGTTGGAAACTTTGAACAGTGCCAAGAGCTTATCAGGAGAATTAAAGATCCTGCCAATGGTTTGCCACCGTTGCGCGGAGTTATGCATGCCGGTAAGATTTAAGGGTAAACGCAGTGTGCTCATTTCAGTTATGTAGCTTATCTTGGAAAATAATAATAATTATTTTCATGTCGTTAGCTGGAACGTTGTCCGACGGCACTTTTCCAAGTCAAAGCTGGGAAAAGTTTGAGCATACGTTTAATGCCAAGGTCAATGGTTCCTGGAACATGCATAATCTCACCCTGGACTGCCAGTTGGAACATTTTGTATTCTTTTCTTCGGGAGCCGCATATTTTGGCACACCAGGACAAGCAAATCATTCTGCTGGAAACTTCTTTGAGGACGCTCTTGCTCATTACCGGAGTTCAGTTGGCCTTCCGGCCACCATAATAAACTGGGGTAAGGGACAACTTGTTTCTTTTTTTCTGGAGCATATTAATTGCAAAAATTAATTAATGTTTACTTTCACCTAATAATGTTTAGGTCAATGGGGTCAGGTGCACAGTTCCGCAAACCAAATTTCTTCAATTACAATTACCAAATTACTGGGGCCAGAATAATTCAATTACTTAATTAATAGGAGGCGGATTCTTATGTTTTTAAAATGGCGAAATATGTACATATTTATATCAATTAAAACGGCAAAATATGTTGTTAAATATGTTCCTATTTTTCGTTCCAAAGTGCATACAAAACTCATTTTCGATTAGTTTCAAAGAAAAATGATATAACTAGGTACATTTTGTCACTCAAAACGTACTTTGTATGTAAAAAATGACTGATATTCGATTTCTCAACTTCACATACAACGAGCGTGCAGCGATCTGGCGCATTATTTTTTGTCTAGTACATATTTTTTATTGTTTTCACTAACGCAAAATTACTTCTAACCAATTAATTTCTTAATTATTCACTGAAAGTTTCGGTTTCAACACTAAGAGTAACATATTTTTGTTAAAAATTGTCAAAAAATGATAAAAACATAAATATTTTGCTAAAACGCCAAAATATGTTTTAAAAATATTTATGTTCGAAAACTCCAAAATATGTGAATATATGTTGTAACAAGTGGGTCTAAAACTTCATCTACTGATGCCATTTGATCACTCGAGAAGTCTCAGACTCGTACTTGTAATCGTACAGAATGTTTTTTATATATTTGTCCGCCTCCTATTAATTAATTACTTGGGATCCACGAGATCTCAATTACAATTATAATTACAATTACATGTAATTGAAAATTATTTAATTACAATTACAATTACCTGTAAATTAATTACTACAAATGAAAATGGCTAAATCTGACATTTTTCATGAACAAAGTGCTATTTAATGCGATGGTTATGTTATTACACATTTCTACGATTTTACTTGAAAATTTCTAAGATTGTAGTTAAAATATGGCCCATATTTCACTTAAATTGAAAGAATTCGGCTTCAATAAAATTAGTAATTAAATTACATTAAATAATTTTTTGATCAATTACAAATGCAATTACTGACGGGGATTTTCGTTTTAATTAATTACAATTACTTTTATTTTCCCTGTAATTTAATTACAAGTAATTTAATTACTGTAATTGATGCGGAACTGTGGTCAGGTGGGAATTGCGACAGAGCTGGAAATTCCTGGTTTCCGCCCAATGAGTACTCAACAGGGAATAATGGCTTTGGATTCCATTCTGACAATGAGAGTACCCAACCTCGTGGAGCGTAAAATCCAAATTTGGGGACTTCCGATATGTAAAAAAGAGCGCTGAAAATGATGCCACTTTCAGAATCTGCTAAATGTTAAGTGGGCAGCCTCTACGGCCGTTGGTTTGACACAAAGTAGCTAAATGTACGATGTTACAGAACTTGAAAATCCGATAAAGATGAATATGCGCTTACCAATAGATCAGAATCAGAACATACGTATCAAAGATTAGCAGAACCAAACTATAAATATTTTATTGTTCGTGTTTTGCAGGGTCAACTCACATGAACCAAGTACCAATAAATACGACGAAGGTAGTCAATCGTGTATTTCATTTCATGTTCATCATAAATGTTTTGATGAGCCAAAATAGCAAAAAAGGGAAGAAAGTCAACATTTTCTTTTAATTTGCTTTCATAAATACTGGATTTACTTTGCCAAAAGGTCCCTAAAAACTGTCCGGATATTAAAGCATTTAATATATTTTGTCTCGATAACCACAAGTCCATCGTTACCATATTTGAATTCACTCTAACATGCTATATTTGGCCACTTTAAGCCACACCAACGGCCGTAGAGGCTAACCACTTAAAATTTAGCAAATTCTGAGAGTGGCATCATTTTCAGCGCACTTTTTTACATATAGTGAGTCCTCAAATTTGTATTTATTTCTCCACCAGTGTGGGTACTCTGATTGTGAGAACTAGTCGTCTTCAAACTGGCGTCATGAACGTTGAGTCCTTTACCGTCTTCTCCAAGTTTTGTCCTCGCATCAAAAACTATATCGATGACAGGTCTCTGTTTTCGGAGGTGAAAGGACCAATACTGAACCTCAACTCGGATGAGTTTTGGGCCCAAGTTGACGGCGTGGAGGACAGAGTTGAAAAGGAAGAAGTATTTCGAAAGTACATCAAAATCGTGATCAGAACGATTCTGAAAATGGATTCAGAGGAGCCAATTGACGACAATGATGAATTTGGCACGATAGGCGTGGACAGTCTCATGATGCTGGAAATGAAAAATAACATGCAAAACCTCTTTGGAAGCAGAATGACGGTGTCGGCGTCCGATCTAAAGGGATGCAACACAACTAGTTTACTTGGCAGCAAATTAGTTGACATTCTTCTCTCCTGTGCCGCCGCGGAAGAAGTATTCCCGACCACTGAGGAGCTTCAATTGCTCATGCAAGAGGACTCCCAATTACCGGAAACCATTTGCGCCACAAATCCGGGTGTACAGGCCCCCTCAGAAATCAAGACCATTTTTGTGACGGGCGCAACGGGAATGTTGACGCCATACATTCTGGCGCTTGTGAGCCAAATGCCACAAATCACACAGATTACCTGTCTTGTCCGAAAACGTGGGAAAATGACGGGAGAAGAGCGCCTGCTACAAACTTTGGATGGAAATGGATTGAAATCCAAAATTGCTATGGAGAAAATCCAGTGTGTTGAGGGCGACGTTGGTCAGCCACGATTTGGACTTCCAGAGGAAGAATACAACCAACTGGCTGGCTCCATTGATGCAATCATCCATTTTTCAGCAAAAGTGGACCATCTACAGCGTTACCACAAGAGTGGACCACAAGATAAATTCCACATTCGGACAATTAACGTGAATGGGGCCACAAACATTGTGGAGTTTGCTGGGGCTAAGCGAACAAAGTTTGTCATGTACGCCTCCACATTGGCCATGATTTACAGTATTGATCAAGAACGAGGTTGCTTATCTGAAAAATGGGAGCCATTCTCTGTTCCTGAAAGTATTCCCTTCAACAGTGGCTACACAATTTCCAAATATGTCTCCTCTAAAATCCTCCTGTGGTGCGTGCAACTCCCAAGCCTCCTTCACAACACTTTGCATGCAACTTTCGCAAACTCGAAACCAGCTCTCCATTCCCCCTCCACATTTTGATTCCTCTTCCTCCGCCTGAGAATACCTCCTCAATGCACTTTCACACCATGTCAGTGGGACATTTAATATCCGGGTTAGGATAAACATTTGATGCAGGTGCTTTTCCAGCAGCCCTCCCTCCTACACCTCATGCCCAGACAGCAGCATGCTTTCCATGTTTGACTTTTGATGAAGCACATGCTTTTAAACAGAGCAGGCACTGTTGTTCTGGCTCAAGCTTATCAACTGTATCACTTCCATTATATCTTAAATAACTACATTAAATAAATTGTTCTTTTTAGAGTAAAAACATGTTTAGTTGATAAACATTGCTGCAAGCTGTGTGAGATCGGCCGACGACAGCTGACGACTGACCTCTCAGACTTGGAATGCGAGATGCTAGCGTGTTTGTGGGATCATTGCAGCGACCTTCGCCTCGATCTAGGGAAGCCAGACCTTCTTCAATCTTAGAATACTTCTTAATCTTGTATTTTATATCTTGCAAGTTGACATAATTAATTGTTCCTTCTTTCTCAACTTTAATTATAAGGTTTTTTTATTTGATAGCTTTATTTTGCATACATTCATACAAGTGCACTGTGTATATTATATAAAATGCAGTCTGCTTTAACTGAAATTAATTATTGGACTATAAACTGTTAATTGTTACATATATGTGTGGGATAATTTACAGTAATTTACGATAATTGTAAACATAATTGCTAAATTATTAATTTTTAAAATGTGAATACATGCAATAATTATAATTACTAGGTATATAAATTAAAATTATATATAATCTATCGGTAAAAACCTAACTGCGAGAAGATAATGGAATTACATTATTATTATGCGAGAAAGTATATTAGGTAGTTCACTTTCGTTAACAGTGAATCATAACTTTGATTGCTCCCCCGGCTCCAGTTCTGGCCACCTCGAAAGCCTCTTGTGTCTTCTCCAGAGTAAAGTTGTGGGTAATGAGACGCTTCACGTTGACGCTGCCAGACGCCACCATAGCCAGTGCCATAGGATAGCTGTAACAAATAATTAAATCAACAAATTAATAAACTAATAATTATGTTCCAAAACTGGTGGGAACATGATATTTCTTCTGAAGGTTATCTTACCAGTTTGCGTAGCGGAACACGCCTCTGATGTCCACCTCCCTCACAACAGCCTTGATAATCGGCACGTTGACCTCTGCAGGTCCGTGTCCAACAATGCACATTGTTCCACCAGACCTTGTTGCCAACATGCAGAGGGAAATCGTGGACTGTTGACCACACGCGTCAATGGAGACATCCGGTTGTGCCCCCAACGTCTTCTCCACCTCCGCCGCGAGATCCTCAGCTGTCGCTTGAAGTCCAACCTTAATCACATAATCTGCTCCCATCTTCTTCGCAGTGTCCAGTCGACACTGAGCGATATCCGTCATGATAATCTCTGTGGCTCCCATGGCCCTCGACACCATCATGGTCACGAGTCCAATGGGGCCTGCTCCAGTGATAAGCACCTTGCTTCCCAGTGTCACTCCAGCCCTCTTGCAACTTTGCACAGCCACGGAGATGGGCTCCAGCAGACAAGCCTCCTCCAAACTGACGTGGTCGGGAATCTTGTGACAAAAGTCGGCCGCGTGGGTGTAGAATCTTGCCAAATTGCCGTCCACGGGTGGCGTCGCACAAAATTGCATGTCTTTGCACAAATTGTACTCTCCGCGCTTGCAATGGTCACAAAATCTGCAAGGCACTCCAGGTTCAATTGCGACGCGATCTCCAGGCTTGAGGCTTGTCACGTTCTTTCCACATTCGACGACAATCCCTGCAGCCTCGTGTCCGATGACCATTGGGCTGGTCAGCACAAAGTGACCGATTCTTCCGTGCTGGAGGTAGTGGACGTCAGAGCCGCAGATTCCAACGCAAGCCATGCGGAGGAGAACTTGATCATCCTTTGGCTGTGGGACTGGACGTTGTTCCTGTGTAAAAAAATAATCAATTAAAATCAAGTTAATTAGGTATCTAATTAAACTTACTTGGAGTGGAATGTTTTTTCAAAATCTCTTTAGAAAATTACCAGTCTCAAGTCGCCCTTGGCGTGAAGTACAGCAGTAAGATTATCAACTTCAGCACTGCCCATTTTTTAAATTTTTATGGAGGTTTCGTTTTAAGGAAACTGAAAATCGATTTACGTAACTGTTCAAATGATTCAATTACTCGTCTGCAGAGCGACAGAAGTTAATTGCTGTCAGTTTTCTTCCCATCACTCGCTTTTTATACCTAAAGTGAGGTATCCTCAAACCCACGCCATTAACCGTCTCTCCACGTTTTGACCTCCTTCCTTCCTTTCTCCCCATCTTCCTCATTCGCTCAAATGGTTTTAGCACGAAACACTCGATTGCCCAATAACTTTACCATTAAAAGAAGATAACTAAACAAACTGATACGATAACCCTCTTCATACCATCTCAAACTAAATTGAATCCAACATGCAATTAATTGTGGTGGTATGTACAAGTAAAAGTGACTACCTACATTAAAGTTGGGGATTACCACACACAGAATCATATAAGCAGAGCAGATCATGATGAAATGTCATTCTCCATTCGAGATGAGATCACTGGTCTAAACTGGATAAGCATTTCCCAATCTTTTTAACTGCTCCGTATATAGACTCTTCTTCTCGTTCAAGGTAAAATGTTGAGCTTGCGTGTGTGTGATGGAATGCAAATAAAAGATAAATGCGACATTACATGTAGATTTAACTATATCCAAGTTACTGACCTCTCGTTCTCATCTTTATATTTAAGTTTAAGATTGCACACGGCTTGTTAAAAAATTAAATCATTCCAGCCGACGACGAGATCAGTGTACCCAGTGTACCGTGTTGACTGTGTACATTTTTTATATAACGATAAGCTTTATTGATATGGTAAATATTTGAGTTGTGAATAACGTTCCAAGAAGAAATCATTTTAATCCAAATCCAACTAGGTTTATACTAAACTGACCATTGGCTATTTTTACCCAATCACCAATGTTGAATGGATGCAATACTGGTTTAACAGAGTGCGTACAGAGATGCGTGTTATCATGATCATGTTTTTGGCGACGTCGCCACACAGCCATGTGGCTGATAAACTGGAGAAAAGTCAATATTGACACTCCCAAAGAATATAAAAAAATTGACTCTCATGATTTTAGTAAATAATTTGAGATATTTAAATAGAAAGTATAGCAGGATAGCACAGACTGTGTAATTTATTATTTTTTAGAAATTATTACCAAAATATATTTCGAACGGGTATTAAAAAACATTTAATTGAAGTTTAATTGAATTGTGACAACCAATTAACCAATTATCAGGCGTCACCGGAAGCTCCTCTTGCGCCCTGCGGCTGCTGACTCTGACTGGCACTAACCTTCCCTCCATCTCCTCCATCCACCCCGGCCACCAGAACCATTCCAAGCCCCGACCAGAGCATCTTTCCATGATGCTTTCCCCGAACCTGAATCGGTCCGTGGCCCTGCTGATTAATGGTCCCCTCCACATCCCCCATGACATATGCTTGGGCCCATCCCTCCTGAACGAGATCCCCCTCCACGCTCCCGTCAACGTCGACAATGCCCTCGGAACAAGTGAGCAGCTTCAGATCCCCCTTCACAGATCCCTTCACAGTCACGCCGCCCCTTCCCTCATGGACAACACTCTGCACGTCCCCTTTGACCGTGACGTGGCCCCATCCGTTGTGCACCAAACGACAGTCATTTCCGGTGACGATGAAGAACCGCTGGCCACTCGTTGCGATTTCCTCGTTGGCGGTGGTCCGAATTGGAATGACAGGCGTTGTTGCGCGAGTGCCGCCCGAGGTCAGGATCACGGAGCTGCCGCCGCTGCCATCCTGGTCATTCTGGATGGTGACACGATGGCCAATCGTGTTGGTGGAGAAGACGCACTCGTTGGTGGTCGCGTCAAAAATGTTGATGTAGTGGCTGTGGGGAGGACGCGGGTGGATTTCCACAGTGAAGTAGTCGCAGAGGCCGCCGGTCAGGTAGAAGGTGCCAATGTTCCAGCCGTCGAAGCGGAACCTTTGTCCCTGGGGAAGGGGGATCCGGTAGTGATACTTCCAACCGGTGGTGGAGTCGCCGGGAGGATGGGCTATGACGGGCATTTTGCCCCCGATTGCATTTGGAGGGATGAACGAGAAATATCCTCCCATATCAGCAGTTTTGGTTACAATCAAAGTAGACTTGGAATTTCAGACAAATTGGAAGGCTGAGTGGACGTTTAAGTACAGTGGAGTTGTGGAGGTAAGGAATGATAAGCTCTGGAGGAAAGAAAATGCATTTTTGTGAAAAAATAGTCATCTTTTTTATTTCTCTTTTGATAAACAGCGTTACAGTTACATTAGCTACGGACTTTTTTTTTTAAAGACAGCTAGTTTCCACTGTCACTATCCCCGTCTCCTTGTCCAAGATCATTGTAACCTTTTCCCCTTCACTCTCCGGAAACTGATGCTTATCAGCGCTGCTAGTATACTCCCAAACGTGGTCACTGACGTAGCGAAACGTGTCCTTTTTGTACAGCGCCAATTTTCCGAATATCCTCTTGAGAAACACGTGCGTTGTCAACTGTTCGAGAAGAGGCCACCTCCAACAACGCAGCTCCTCCTTCATGCCAATCTCCTCTGCCAATTTCAGAAAGTGGCTCCAAGTGCCTTTTCCATATTCACCCACTTGGAACCAGAGTGAATAGGGGATATCATTTGACTTTCTTTCTTCCTCTTCTGCCGTTACAGCTGCCTCCATTTCTTGATAAGAAGGCAACTTGAATTCACCTCCTCCGTGATAACCCTCCAGTGCACGTATAAAATACATTACTTGCGCCTCCACGACAATCAGCTCTGGAGAGCGGTAGCACATGTTCAATACGGCGAGGGATGGCCATTTCGTGAAGATCATCATTTTGTATAGATTTGGTATATATTTTTCGCCGAGAACCTGCAGAACGCCACCAGCACCTTCCTCCCCCTCCCCCTCGCGGAAGAAAGGAAGACGGATTCCGTATCCCGTACAAAATATTATCGTGTCACAAGGCACTTCTTCATCCTCCTCGGTTATCACTCCAATTTCAGTGACCATCTTGACATTTCTAGTTTCTCGTACGTTTGGAGGAACCAGGCCCAAACCGAATCCACCTCCCGCTTTGTGACAAACTGTGATCGATTTTGCTGTCTTTGAAATGTGCAAGGTTAAATCAGCAGAGGAGGGTCCAAGTCCAATTAAAACTACTGACTTGTCTTGGAAGTGTTCCGGATTTTTGTAAAATTTTGAGTGGAGCACTTCCCCTCCAAATTTGTCCAGTCCTGGTAAGGTTGTCGGTGTCGGTTGATAAGGATAATTATTCTTACCAGTACAAACTATCACAGCGTCGAATAAGGAGGTGGTGTAGATGTTTGTGGAGTGATTGTGTGTTTCGACTAACCAACGACCGGGTTTGCCAAGATTGGAGGGAATTATGGGATGTTCGGGACGGACACTTATCACGGAGGTGTTCAGTTGAATGTGTGGCCAGAGGTGGAAGTGAGTGGCGTAGTTACGCAAGTACTCGTGCACTTCTTGTTGGGTGAGAAAGGTCCTGGGTGGTTTGGCATGGGGAAAGTCGAGAAATTGCATCAAGGGATACGGGAAGTTACACCTAAATTATTAATTTGCTGGTGGTTGGTTAACGTGTCATTTCACATATATCTTTTAATTTAAAATTTAATAAGAATTCATATAACGATTTGCTTCAAAATGCCTTACGTTAAATCGTCGTACATGGTGGTAGTACACTCGGGATCACTCACTCCATCACCTCCACCCTCCATTCCACCTCCTTCCCCAGAAAGATTTTTGGGCGACACGCCAAATCCCTTGATTCCTTGTTTGTAGTTCCACACTCCACTCACGTCATCCTTCTGCTCGAAAATGGTCCCGGTGAGACAGGAACTGTTCAGAACTCTGCGCAGCGACACGAGACCACTTGGCCCTCCACCTATTATGCACACTCTCTTCTTATCCTCCCAGTTACCTTCACCCACATAATGATTAGAAGTGCTATCCATAAGTCTATTGTACAATGCCCACATAAAAATTAATGTTATATTAAATATGAACAAATTATATTTTGCAAAATATTACAGAAAAATACTGACAACTATCACATATAAAAAATATTAACATTAACAGAACTTAACTTATTACACACAGCTGTTGGACAGCTGAATAGATCCAACTCACTGCACTACTGCTGCGGTTTTCATGGTCATTGGTCATTCTTCATTCATTTGGTTTTGCATTGGTGGAACGAATAAACCTATTGTACTTAAATGAGGTATTCATTATCATCATTAGCATCATCGCTATCGCTATCATCATCGTATCGTCATAACTCAATTTTTTAATGTTATCCTAGTGGTCGGTATGATAATGAGGAATTGCAGTCATATTTACCCAGGCTATGAACAGTTTCCAACTAGAGGAAACGTAAACTAATTGTACGATATATGAAATATCTCACAATGCCCCATTTTGGGAAGGCATGATAATTTTAAGCGTTGCAAAAAGCCTTATTTTAATCAAGTCACAAGGTGTAATTTAGAGACAGTGTATTCATTTATAACATTGTTACGTTTACAATAATTCACAGCATTGTGTTATCATATTACTAATAATTAAAAGTGGTTCCTCCTATCCGTCGATTTGAACAATCCCATGTCCAGTCTTGATAAGTAAAGCTGGACCCGGAACGTTCCTCCCACGAACAAAGATGCTACCCCAGCCAGTCTGATGAATGCAGCCCATAGCGTCCCCCTTGACCTCAATCGTCATGACCCCTCATGTTTCAAAATCGGCCCAACGTCACCCTCGACGATAACCGTGAATAGTCCATTTTGTTCGACCACGCCATCGTTCATCATTAGATGCGAGTAGATGTCGGAAATGCCTCCTTGATAAAGGGCCTGAAGGTTACCGTTCACTGTCACGAGCCCAGATCCGTTGTGAACCAGAAAGTGCCCATTCGAATTTTGCCCATTTGAATTTGGTCCATTCAAATTTTGCCCATTTGAATTTTGCTAATTCAAATTTTGCCCATTTGAATTTTGCCCATTGAATTTTGCCCATTCGAATTTTGCCCATTGAATTTTACCCATTCGAATTTTGCCCATTTGAATTTTGCCTATTCAATTTTTGCCCATTCGAATTTTGCCCATTGAATTTTGCCCATTTGAATTTTGACCATTGAATTTTGCCCATTCTAATTGTGCCCATTGAATTTTGCCCATTTGAATTTTGCCCATTTGAATTTTGCCCATTTGAATTTTGCCCATTTGAATTTTGCCCATTTGAATTTTGCCCATTTGAATTTTGCCCATTTGTATTTTGCCCATTCTAATTGTGCCCATTGAATTTTGCCCATTGAATTTTGCCCATTTGAATTTTGCCCATTTGAATTTTGCCCATTTGAATTTTGCCCATTTGAATTTTGCCCATTTGAATTTTGCCTATTTGAATTTTGCCCATTTGAATTTTGCCCATTTGAATTTTGCCCATTTGAATTTTGCCCATTTGAATTTTGCCCATTTGAATTTTGCCCATTCTAATTGTGCCCATTCTAATTGTGCCCATTCTAATTGTGCCCATTTGAGTTTTGCCCACTTGAATTTTGCCCATTCTAATTTTGCCCATTTGAATTTTGCCCATTGAATTTTGCCCATTTGAATTTTGCCCATTGAATTTTGCCCATTTGAATTTTGCCCATTTGAATTTTGCCCATTTGAATTTTGCCCATTTGAATTTTGCCCATTTGAATTTTGCCCATTTGTATTTTGCCCATTCTAATTGTGCCCATTGAATTTTGCCCATTGAATTTTGCCCATTTGAATTTTGCCCATTTGAATTTTGCCCATTTGAATTTTGCCCATTTGAATTTTGCCCATTTGAATTTTGCCTATTTGAATTTTGCCCATTTGAATTTTGCCCATTTGAATTTTGCCCATTTGAATTTTGCCCATTTGAATTTTGCCCATTTGAATTTTGCCCATTCTAATTGTGCCCATTCTAATTGTGCCCATTCTAATTGTGCCCATTTGAGTTTTGCCCACTTGAATTTTGCCCATTCTAATTTTGCCCATTGAATTTTGCCCATTTGAATTTTGCCCATTGAATTTTGCCCATTGAATTTTGCCCATTTGAATTTTGCCCATTTGAATTTTGCCCATTTGAATTTTGCCCATTGAATTTTGCCCATTTGAATTTTGCCCATTTGAATTTTGCGCATTCGAATTTTGCCCATTTGAATTTTGCCCATTTGAATTTTGCCCATTTGAATTTTGCCCATTCGAATTTTGCCCATTGAATTTTGCCCATTGAATTTTGCCCATTTGAATTTTGCCCATTTGTATTTTGCCCATTCTAATCGTGCCCATTCTAATTTTGCCCATTTGAATTTTGCCCATTGAATTTTGCCCATTTGCATTTTGCCCATTCGAATTTTGCCCATTTGAATTTTGCCATTTGAATTTTGCCCATTTGTATTTTGCCCATTCTAATTGTGCCCATTCAATTTTGCCATTTGAATTTTGCCCATTTGAATTTTGACCATTTGTATTTTGCCCATTCTAATTGTGCCCATTCTAATTGTGCCCATTTGAGTTTTGCCCACTTGAATTTTGCCCATTCTAATTTTGCCCATTTGAATTTTGCCCATTGAATTTTGCCCATTTGAATTTTGCCATTTGAATTTTGCCCATTTGAATTTTGACCATTTGTATTTTGCCCATTCTAATTGTGCCCATTCAATTTTGCCATTTGAATTTTGCCCATTTGAATTTTGACCATTTGTATTTTGCCCATTCTAATTGTGCCCATTTGAGTTTTGCCCACTTGAATTTTGCCCATTCTAATTTTGCCCATTTGAATTTTGCCCATTGAATTTTGCCCATTTGAATTTTGCCCATTGAATTTTGCCCATTGAATTTTGCCCATTTGAATTTTGCCCATTTGAATTTTGCCCATTTGAATTTTGCCCATTTGAATTTTGCCCATTCGAATTTTGCCCATTGAATTTTGCCCATTGAATTTTGCCCATTTGAATTTTGCCCATTTGTATTTTGCCCATTCTAATTGTGCCCATTGAATTTTGCCCATTTGAATTTTGCCCATTGAATTTTGCCCATTTGAATTTTGCCCATTTGAATTTTGCCCACTTGAATTTTGCCCATTCGAATTTTGCCCATTGAATTTTGCCCATTGAATTTTGCCCATTGAATTTTGCCCACTTGAATTTTGCCCATTCTAATTTTGCCCATTCTAATTGTGCCCATTGAATTTTGCCCATTGAATTTTGCCCACTTGAATTTTGCCCATTTGAATTTTGCCCATTTGAATTTTGCCCATTTGAATTTTGCCCATTTGAATTTTGCCCATTGAATTTTGCCCATTGAATTTTGCCCATTGAATTTTGCCCACTTGAATTTTGCCCACTTGAATTTTGCCCATTTGAATTTTGCCCATTTGAATTTTGCCCATTTGAATTTTGCCCATTTGAATTTTGCCCATTTGAATTTTGCCCACTTGAATTTTGCCCATTCGAATTTTGCCCATTGAATTTTGCCCATTGAATTTTGCCCATTGAATTTTGCCCACTTGAATTTTGCCCATTCTAATTTTGCCCATTCTAATTGTGCCCATTGAATTTTGCCCATTGAATTTTGCCCACTTGAATTTTGCCCATTTGAATTTTGCCCATTTGAATTTTGCCCATTTGAATTTTGCCCATTTGAATTTTGCCCATTGAATTTTGCCCATTGAATTTTGCCCATTGAATTTTGCCCACTTGAATTTTGCCCACTTGAATTTTGCCCATTTGAATTTTGCCCATTTGAATTTTGCCCATTTGAATTTTGCCCATTTGAATTTTGCCCATTTGAATTTTGCCCATTTGAATTTTGCCCATTCGAATTTTGCCCATTGAATTTTGCCCATTGAATTTTGCCCATTTGAATTTTGCCCATTGAATTTTGCCCATTGAATTTTGCCCACTTGAATTTTGCCCACTTGAATTTTGCCCATTTGAATTTTGCCCATTTGAATTTTGCCCATTTGAATTTTGCCCATTTGAATTTTGCCCACTTGAATTTTGCCCATTTGAATTTTGCCCATTTGAATTTTGCCCATTTGAATTTTGCCCATTCGAATTTTGCCCATTGAATTTTGCCCATTGAATTTTGCCCATTTGAATTTTGCCCATTTGTATTTTGCCCATTCTAATCGTGCCCATTCTAATTTTGCCCATTTGAATTTTGCCCATTGAATTTTGCCCATTTGCATTTTGCCCATTCGAATTTTGCCCATTTGAATTTTGCCATTTGAATTTTGCCCATTTGTATTTTGCCCATTCTAATTGTGCCCATTCAATTTTGCCATTTGAATTTTGCCCATTTGAATTTTGACCATTTGTATTTTGCCCATTCTAATTGTGCCCATTCTAATTGTGCCCATTTGAGTTTTGCCCACTTGAATTTTGCCCATTCTAATTTTGCCCATTTGAATTTTGCCCATTGAATTTTGCCCATTTGAATTTTGCCATTTGAATTTTGCCCATTTGAATTTTGACCATTTGTATTTTGCCCATTCTAATTGTGCCCATTCAATTTTGCCATTTGAATTTTGCCCATTTGAATTTTGACCATTTGTATTTTGCCCATTCTAATTGTGCCCATTTGAGTTTTGCCCACTTGAATTTTGCCCATTCTAATTTTGCCCATTTGAATTTTGCCCATTGAATTTTGCCCATTTGAATTTTGCCCATTGAATTTTGCCCATTGAATTTTGCCCATTTGAATTTTGCCCATTTGAATTTTGCCCATTTGAATTTTGCCCATTCGAATTTTGCCCATTGAATTTTGCCCATTGAATTTTGCCCATTTGAATTTTGCCCATTTGTATTTTGCCCATTCTAATTGTGCCCATTGAATTTTGCCCATTTGAATTTTGCCCATTTGAATTTTGCCCATTTGAATTTTGCCCATTTGAATTTTGCCCACTTGAATTTTGCCCATTCGAATTTTGCCCATTGAATTTTGCCCATTGAATTTTGCCCATTGAATTTTGCCCACTTGAATTTTGCCCATTCTAATTTTGCCCATTCTAATTGTGCCCATTGAATTTTGCCCATTGAATTTTGCCCACTTGAATTTTGCCCATTTGAATTTTGCCCATTTGAATTTTGCCCATTTGAATTTTGCCCATTTGAATTTTGCCCATTGAATTTTGCCCATTGAATTTTGCCCATTGAATTTTGCCCACTTGAATTTTGCCCACTTGAATTTTGCCCATTTGAATTTTGCCCATTTGAATTTTGCCCATTTGAATTTTGCCCATTTGAATTTTGCCCATTTGAATTTTGTCCACTTGAATTTTGCCCATTCGAATTTTGCCCATTGAATTTTGCCCATTGAATTTTGCCCATTGAATTTTGCCCACTTGAATTTTGCCCATTCTAATTTTGCCCATTCTAATTGTGCCCATTGAATTTTGCCCATTGAATTTTGCCCACTTGAATTTTGCCCATTTGAATTTTGCCCATTTGAATTTTGCCCATTTGAATTTTGCCCATTTGAATTTTGCCCATTGAATTTTGCCCATTGAATTTTGCCCATTTGAATTTTGCCCATTTGAATTTTGCCCATTGAATTTTGCGCATTCGAATTTTGCCCATTTGAATTTTGCCCATTTGAATTTTGCCCATTTGAATTTTGCCCATTGAATTTTGCCCATTGAATTTTGCCCATTTGAATTTTGCCCATTTGAATTTTGCCCATTTGAATTTTGCGCATTCGAATTTTGCCCATTTGAATTTTGCCCATTTGAATTTTGCCCATTTGAATTTTGCCCATTCGAATTTTGCCCATTGAATTTTGCCCATTGAATTTTGTCCATTTGAATTTTGCCCATTTGTATTTTGCCCATTCTAATCGTGCCCATTCTAATTTTGCCCATTTGAATTTTGCCCATTGAATTTTGCCCATTTGCATTTTGCCCATTCGAATTTTGCCCATTTGAATTTTGCCATTTGAATTTTGCCCATTTGTATTTTGCCCATTCTAATTGTGCCCATTCAATTTTGCCATTTGAATTTTGCCCATTTGAATTTTGACCATTTGTATTTTGCCCATTCTAATTGTGCCCATTCTAATTGTGCCCATTTGAGTTTTGCCCACTTGAATTTTGCCCATTCTAATTGTGCCCATTCTAATTGTGCCCATTCTAATTGTGCCCATTTGAGTTTTGCCCACTTGAATTTTGCCCATTCTAATTTTGCCCATTTGAATTTTGCCCATTGAATTTTGCCCATTTGAATTTTGCCCATTGAATTTTGCCCATTTGAATTTTGACCATTTGTATTTTGCCCATTCTAATTGTGCCCATTCTAATTGTGCCCATTTGAGTTTTGCCCACTTGAATTTTGCCCATTCTAATTTTGCCCATTTGAATTTTGCCCATTGAATTTTGCCCATTTGAATTTTGCCATTTGAATTTTGCCCATTTGAATTTTGACCATTTGTATTTTGCCCATTCTAATTGTGCCCATTCAATTTTGCCATTTGAATTTTGCCCATTTGAATTTTGACCATTTGTATTTTGCCCATTCTAATTGTGCCCATTTGAGTTTTGCCCACTTGAATTTTGCCCATTCTAATTTTGCCCATTTGAATTTTGCCCATTGAATTTTGCCCATTGAATTTTGCCCATTTGAATTTTGCCCATTTGAATTTTGCCCATTTGAATTTTGCCCATTTGAATTTTGCCCATTCGAATTTTGCCCATTGAATTTTGCCCATTGAATTTTGCCCATTTGAATTTTGCCCATTTGTATTTTGCCCATTCTAATTGTGCCCATTGAATTTTGCCCATTTGAATTTTGCCCATTTGAATTTTGCCCATTTGAATTTTGCCCATTTGAATTTTGCCCACTTGAATTTTGCCCATTCGAATTTTGCCCATTGAATTTTGCCCATTGAATTTTGCCCATTGAATTTTGCCCACTTGAATTTTGCCCATTCTAATTTTGCCCATTCTAATTGTGCCCATTGAATTTTGCCCATTGAATTTTGCCCATTGAATTTTGCCCATTGAATTTTGCCCACTTGAATTTTGCCCATTTGAATTTTGCCCATTTGGATTTTGCCCATTTGAATTTTGCCCATTTGAATTTTGCCCATTGAATTTTGCCCATTGAATTTTGCCCATTGAATTTTGCCCACTTGAATTTTGCCCACTTGAATTTTGCCCATTTGAATTTTGCCCATTGAATTTTGCCCATTTGAATTTTGCCCATTGAATTTTGCCCATTTGAATTTTGACCATTTGTATTTTGCCCATTCTAATTGTGCCCATTCAATTTTGCCATTTGAATTTTGCCCATTTGAATTTTGACCATTTGTATTTTGCCCATTCTAATTGTGCCCATTTGAGTTTTGCCCACTTGAATTTTGCCCATTCTAATTTTGCCCATTTGAATTTTGCCCATTGAATTTTGCCCATTGAATTTTGCCCATTTGAATTTTGCCCATTTGAATTTTGCCCATTTGAATTTTGCCCATTTGAATTTTGCCCATTCGAATTTTGCCCATTGAATTTTGCCCATTGAATTTTGCCCATTTGAATTTTGCCCATTTGTATTTTGCCCATTCTAATTGTGCCCATTGAATTTTGCCCATTTGAATTTTGCCCATTTGAATTTTGCCCATTTGAATTTTGCCCATTTGAATTTTGCCCACTTGAATTTTGCCCATTCGAATTTTGCCCATTGAATTTTGCCCATTGAATTTTGCCCATTGAATTTTGCCCACTTGAATTTTGCCCATTCTAATTTTGCCCATTCTAATTGTGCCCATTGAATTTTGCCCATTGAATTTTGCCCATTGAATTTTGCCCATTGAATTTTGCCCACTTGAATTTTGCCCATTTGAATTTTGCCCATTTGGATTTTGCCCATTTGAATTTTGCCCATTTGAATTTTGCCCATTGAATTTTGCCCATTGAATTTTGCCCATTGAATTTTGCCCACTTGAATTTTGCCCACTTGAATTTTGCCCATTTGAATTTTGCCCATTGAATTTTGCCCATTTGAATTTTGCCCATTGAATTTTGCCCATTGAATTTTGCCCATTTGAATTTTGCCCATTTGAATTTTGCCCATTTGAATTTTGCCCATTTGAATTTTGCCCATTCGAATTTTGCCCATTGAATTTTGCCCATTGAATTTTGCCCATTTGAATTTTGCCCATTTGTATTTTGCCCATTCTAATTGTGCCCATTGAATTTTGCCCATTTGAATTTTGCCCATTTGAATTTTGCCCATTTGAATTTTGCCCATTTGAATTTTGCCCACTTGAATTTTGCCCATTCGAATTTTGCCCATTGAATTTTGCCCATTGAATTTTGCCCATTGAATTTTGCCCACTTGAATTTTGCCCATTCTAATTTTGCCCATTCTAATTGTGCCCATTGAATTTTGCCCATTGAATTTTGCCCATTTGAATTTTGCCCATTTGAATTTTGCCCATTTGAATTTTGCCCATTTGAATTTTGCCCATTTAATTTTGCCCATTGAATTTTGCCCATTGAATTTTGCCCACTTGAATTTTGCCCACTTGAATTTTGCCCATTTGAATTTTGCCCATTTGAATTTTGCCCATTTGAATTTTGCCCATTTGAATTTTGCCCATTCGAATTTTGCCCATTTGAATTTTGCCTATTTGAATTTTGCCCATATGAATTTTGCCCATTTGAATTTTGCCCATATGAATTTTGCCCATTCGAATTTTGCCCATTTGAATTTTGCCCATTTGAATTTTGTCCATTTCAATTTGGCGCATTCAATTCTGTCCATTGAGTTTTCTAACCCAAATTTTCAGTGTCCCGGTTATCTACAATACAAAATTGGTGATATTATGCTAATAAGGGTTTTATGTAATATGTCCCGGGTTGGGATCTAAAAAATATGGTCACTTTGCCCACGATGGCGTTGGGGAGTAAGGCTCTGCTTGAGGATTGTCCCATTCTGATAAGATGTGGGATTTTGGGATCGAAGAAGAGGTTGATTTTGGAATTGAGGTAGGTTGGTCAGCAGAGAAGAAATATACTTTTTTGGGAAAGCCTCAGTCAACTTGATAAGTTTGGAGGAAAGCGACGAGGTTGTTTGTATGATAATATAATAAGTTACATTGATAAAGTAAAATACTATAAACAAAATGTTGAGCTTGTGTATGAATTAAATTACCTAATTCTGTACGGTTGTAACGGTGACAAAATTGTTGGCATTTCTCATCAAGGTTAGGTCTTCTTCTTGAGTTGGGTTATCTTGAACGGTTCACCGAAAGTTAAATCAAATGTCTCGCAATGCCCCAATGCCGTTTGATGTCGGACAAAAAATTTAATTGTATACAACAGATAGGTGTAGATGTTAAAGTATTTTCAATTTATTGAAGTCATTTAAAATATCTTAATTTGTACTTTGATAAGAACGACATGCCCAATCAGTTGTCATTAGGTTCATATAAAATATTCAAGACTCCATACTGAAATCCTCCCGCAATAAACTATCCGTCAATTTGGACAGTGCCATGCCCACTCACGAGTGCAGGGGGACTCCTATGCCTCCCACGCACATAAATGTTTCCACAGCCTATCTGTTGAATAAATCCCTCCACATCCCCTCTGACCTCAACCGTTCCGCGTCCCTCCTGTTTCAACAAAGCGACCACATTCCCCTCAACAATAACCGTGCCGTCTCCATTTTCGGCGATAACGCCGCCGTTCTCGATAAGATGACTGACGATATCTCCATGAGACATGATTCCATGATAAAGACGCTGAAGGTCGCCGTTCACAGAAACGACTCCAGATCCCATGTGAACTAGCGTGACTCCACTTCCGATGATCTGGAAATCCCGGTCTCCATTTGTTTGGACTACTAATTGGTTGACGTCGGCTCGAATTGGAATGGGAAGCGGTGGTCCACTTGTCCCACCTCGTGTTATAATCACACAGCTTCCCCCTCCACCCGGGTTATCTTGGACGGTGACGCGAAGTCCTGGCTGGGATGTCGAGAAGAGGGTGCCATAATGATGTCCATAAATAGTCACGTTCGGAATGGCGTCAGGACCAATGTCCAGAGTGAAGTAGCCACAGGTTCCGCCGGTAATGTAGAAGATGCCTAGTTTGGAGGATTTGACGAGGTGCCTGCCCCCGGCTTGGATGGGAATGTGGTAGAGATACTCCCAGCCGGTAGTGTCCTCCTGGGGAATGGGAGCCATTTGACCCACGATGGCGTTGGAGGGTACGGGCAAGCCGCCAGATTGTCGTTGTCCCATTGTTTTGCTTAGTTGTGATGATCCTCAATTATAAATTTCGGAATAAAGTTTGACTATCCAGTCATTAGACAACTTCTACTTGAAGCAAGTGTGAGTAACTTGACTTTATGTAAAATTGATAAGGATTATTGTTTCAAATGAATTAAAAGAAAATATGGATCCCGTGTATAACACTAATTAACGGTTACAACGGTGACAAAATGCTCATCATGTCATCAGTGTTTATGAGTGTATTGGCATTTTCTATTTTGTCTAAAAAAATCTTTTCATTTGCTGATCATGTCCATTCACCGCACCACCGGATTCAACGACAAAGTCACATCTATCTCTCCAGTAGTGGGCAGGCAAAAATGTATCAGTCACAAAGTCAAATAGATAATTTTAAAATACTGATGTATACATGGTTTTACATATTTAACAGCTGCATTTAACCTTTTAGACAAAACTTATATGGGTACCATAATGAGATACATGCAAGTCTCAAGTTGACATCATATTACAGAATTTAAAATTGAAAGAAATATCCATTTAAGTTAATAGCTAACAATGCAACATTTGTGTAAGTGTGGAATTGATATTTTAACTCTTTTATTATTATAAAAATTAACACATGCAAACAATTTATATGTTTAATATGTTCTATATTAAAATCTATCTATAATCATCATCTCAGAGATCAGAGATTCTTCTTAATGGGTACTATAGCGAGTTCGAGGTTTGGTGGAGGAAAAATTTGAAAATTTGTTCTGAATCCTGCCAGAGGTGTGGGGGTTTTTTCCGTCGGCTCAATAATAAACCTGTGAAGTATATGAGCTATCGCAGCTTTTGATTCCAGGAGAGCGAAGCGCATACCTGTTGGAATAGCATTTACAATAATCAAATTAAGTAAACTTGAAAGTAATTTAAAAAAAAAAGAATATCGTACCCATCATGAATGATTGTTTCTAATAGCTACATATTTATTTACCAATGCAATTTCTTGGTCCAGCGCCAAAAGGCATAAAAGCGTATGGACTCCTTTCCGCCTTTTTCTCAGGAGTAAAATGTTCAGGATAAAAGTCGTGGGGTCGCTCATAGAATTGCTTATCATGATGAATAGAGTGGAGGGGCACTCCCACGATAATCCCCTTGGGAACCCGGAGTCCACTTTCGGGGTCATGATATTCAACCACGCACGTTCTCTCCAGGCGCGTCGTTGCAGGAAACTTTCTCAAAATCTCACAGAGCACCATGTCCAAGTAGACCAAGCTTCCCAATTTGTCATAGTCCAATTTTTCGCCGTCCTCTTTGAAAACCCCTGCTACTTCCTGTCTCAGCTTGGTCTGCACTTCGGGATGGAGAGCCAATGCGTACATCGAAAAAGTTATGAAATGACTGGTAGTTCGAAAGCCGGCAAAGAAAAATCCGATACATTGGCTGGTCATCACGTGCTCCGTGAGAACCTCCTTTTGCTCACCCTTACTCGCCTCCACAAGCAGTTGGAGGAAATCGCTCCTTTTCTCCCCCTCCCCACCTGCGCTCTCCTGCTTCATTCTCAATTCCAGTTTTTCCTTGAGCAACACTTGGAAGAAGCGCAATGCCTCCATGTCCATAATGTCAATGTTGAAAAACTGAAAGAGCTTTGGGAATCGTAAACTGAGGGTAAACTTGATAATCTGGAATGTGTTGGTGTCGATAAGCCTGCTGGCCATTGTGGAAAAGGCGCTGTTTGGATTCTGAACGGTGGCTGCATCCAGACCAAAAATGGAACTGGCTATCACGTCGGCAGTGTATTTTCTCACGCTGTCAAACACGTTGACGGTTGATCGGCCATCTTTGCTTTGTTTGCACTGCAGGCTAAACTGCTTCATCCACTCCAGGCCCACTCCCTCGATACAGTCAATCATGCGTCGGATCTTTCCTGATGAAAATATGGGACTTACTGAAGCCCTCACCTTTTTCCACTCGTCTCCTCGCATGTTTCCCAGCATTTTGCGGAGAACAGAGTCGTCCCTCGCGGCTCCGAAAAAGGGTCGACGGTCCATAAAGTGAGGAAAGTCTTTGATGAGTACCTTCTTTATGAGGTCCACGTGCTTCACGAGGATTATCGGGGATGTGCTCTCGACTACGCCGCAGTATGTCAGGTTTTCAGTTTCCATGACTTCGTATGAGAAATCATCCCGTTCGGTTATATCCTTTCGCCCAAGGAGCACGTCGAGCTCCGTGGCGGCGGCGGAAGGATCTATTTCCGGAATTCCACGCAGTTTCCAGTAGCCCTTACCTCGTCCTGATGACCTCTGGTGGTAGAGGTAGAAGAGGAGCAGAACTAAAAACGAGAGGAGAAAAATCGACCACATTTTCAAATCTGAATGTTTAGAGCTTTGAGTAAAACTGAACTGAGCGTCTGTTTCAACCGATTCTACATCTCTGCCAGTTTTTCAATATAAGTAGCCTCAGTAGTTTCATCAAGATGTTCTCTTCCACCGACAAATATAGGTACGGCCATAATTGACAGCTTCCTTATCAACTGCCAATGATACGGATATCACCTTCCTCCCTTCGCATTATACTTCGCTCTCGAGACAATCCAATAATAACAACAATAAGTTGTCAATTGGCCAATAAAACCAATGCCCAGTCAATCAAAGTTCATTCATTCATGGAAGTGGTTATCATATCTGTCAATATCATGGGTAATTTTGGAATGAACATCATCGTCCTGAGTTGTTGAGAAGAGGCGAATGATACTAGTTATCGGACATATGTAACTTATATTTTTATATTTGCAGCACGGATTGATGCCGTGCTCAAAGTGAAGTTGGAACTTTCGGTTTTGGATCTGTCATGTATCAAGTGCACACACTTACGGTAAATGCTAAAAAGAGTGTTCTAATTTTTAATGCATCTTAATGATACAAAATGCAGACAATACGTCCTTGTATTTTTTATTATACTTTTATTAATGTATTGTGCACGTGATTGGATTTCACAAGAAGTAGTAATAAATTGACAATGTATGTTTTTGGGAAATACCCATTTGGGCATTTCCAACAAGGAACTCGAGCTCGACCACAGGTCTTTCCAATCAAAAAACCCGAAAATGCCATTTGTTTAAAGTTATAGTGCATTGAGTTTGGTTATATAATGTCATCATAAACATCATAATAGCAAGTTGCGTCACATCAGTCAAGTAACTAATTGATTACCCTAATAAAACATTGTCTCATTATTTCAAGTTGCCCCAATGTCACATTTCATCACTTCACTTATACACGTGGATGGAAAGATGACCTCATTAATATATTATGCATAATGTTTGTCTTGTATGATAATACTGCTGTAATTAGGGAAAATTAGATAGTATTTTTAAGGGCGACCAGATTATGTCTTTCAGTAATTATTTATCGATCGATTATTTATTTAATTTTTTAAACGAAATACTAGGTGACTAAAATTAAGCCGTTAAAACACTCGTTTAGCTACATTCACAACTTGTACTGTGATCTGCTTTGCATTCGATACTCCAAAAGCTACTGTCCTGCAACGTGGCGTCCTTCACTACACGTCTACTCGCGTCCAAGTGGTCCACTTCCGCCGCCTGCAAAAACCCATGATCTTCTCTCTGGTGCAGTGCGTTTTTCAAGAGAAACGCAGTTCCAACTTGCTCTGACGAGATGGGCCGGATACTCCACTTTTTGTAAATTTCGTTGTACCAACTGACTTCGTTGCTACACATGCCCGCCCTCCAAATTCCTCCAGAACAGAGCAAATCCTTCCCATAGGCCATATGCTTGCTTCTCACATGGAAACGGAGTTTCCCGTCCACATATTCTGGAACAAGACTCCACTCCCCTATTGAAGTGGCATTTTCCAGCCCTCTTGTGAATGCAATGCCGTTGGAACCAAAGAATGGCTCAATTGACGCATCCAGGTAATCTCCAAACTGGACATTTCTTATAGTACAGCTTGATTTCCAAAAGATATTCTGAATGGCTGCAGGTATTTCGTCTACCATTTGGTCAAAAGTAGTTTCCAGAGCAGAGGCTGTGGCGCTCTTTTCTCGACCACTTGTTGCCGTCGTTCGGTTTTGATGAATCCAGTAGCTGAGCAGCATCATTTCCTCACTGTGTTCTTTGCCCATTTCCTTCAGTTCTTGGATTACCGTCATGTATCCCTGGACTACGTATTCAGGAAAGGGCAGACCCTTTACGAAGGTCATCACGGAATTGAGAGTGGTCGAATTTCTTTCTATCGCTTTTGTGATGAGTTTAGATATTTGGGTGAGAACATCATAGTTTTTGTCGCTGTGGGCCCTCATGAACGAGTAAATATTGTCATAGGTTCCGTTTCTGATATCCACTGCCCATTGGTCCAAACTCTTATCCAGGTAAGGTGCCAGGAGCGCTTTCGTTTCCTTGGTGTTCTCGTTTTTGGTGCAGCGAGAATCTTGGAAAAATGATAGAAGCAGGAGATATTCCGGTTTTGCTGATTTGTCATGTTCCTGCATTTCCTGGAACAAGGTTACCGCTGAGCTGGCCTGGACAATGCATCCTACCGAGTACAGCATTTCGAGGGCGCCTTCCATGTTTGTCGCATCCCCTGCGTACCTTTCACTGACCAATGTTGACATATTTTTTAAACTTGTTCGCCCCAATTCAGTGTCATTGTCAGGAACTTCAAAATGTAAGTCGTGGTACGGTTCGTCGTTCTGCATCTCTTCCGAGTGGAAAGCTGCGATTTTTGCCAGGACGTCGTCATAATCGGTACCGTTGTCGCAGTATTGACCGCTGTCCCCGCTTGCGTAACTTGCAAAATATGCTGCCGCTAGAAGCAGTGACGGGAGTAGTTTTCTTTGCATTGCTGACCTAGAGGAGGAGAAATTGGCAATATTATTCATTTGTTTTGCCTGCATGGCATGCTTTTAAATGGAAAACTTTTAAATTCACGATGAAGGTTATTATTCGAAATTTGAAATTGAAGGATTTTAAATTATTCGAAAGCTTACCAGATTTTCAGTTTAGTTTGGAAGGTTGTGAGATGAAGCTCAAGAGACGCTCGTTAAGATTTTCACGTTTGTGGTGAATTGTACTTCATGCTCACGTTTTTATACAATTTGATCTTGATGTGCGCTGAATCCTCAGACAAGAAGGGAAACATTTTCTAAGTTGGATCTTCTGCTGTATTCCAAGAAGCAAATATTCACCAATTACTGAACACTGATAGCTATCAAGTAAAAATCATTCGTACCGAGTAATCTCAAGAAAACGTAGCAAAACTATTAGCTCTTTACGCTGAAGGCACTTTATATCGCAATCTTGGTACGTGCAAATAAAATGTCACGGCCCTGATAAGCTCATACTTCATTCAGGAAAATAAGAGACCTTCCAAGTAAGTAAATATTTGAGTAAAAGAACAAGATTTCATTCATTGAAAAAAAAAGTCGAAACGAAGAGTACGTTGGTCCAACGTAACCCACACACGTTATCATGATGTTGCCCTATGACCTAATATCTTTCTTACTTGATAAGATACTTTACTCTTTTGATGCTCCTTATTTTGTTTGTACTCGGCAATAGCTTCTTGGATCATTCTTCGTACTCCGTAGGCGGGCTGTCGAATTGAAAAAGGATTTATAAAGACAACTTGGGATCTGGGATAACCATTAGAAACTTGGTAGACAGACAATTAACGGGGACGAGAGGAAAGCATTAAAACTCCGACTTTTTTCAGTGATTTTTCCACCGAACCATATAACACTCAAACAGGTATAAATATTTTTATTGAATTCTTTATACAAATGAAATACATGTTGGTAAAAAATTGTTGTTTTACTGACACCTTTTTCAAAAATCCTTCGGCTTCCAGGTGACCACACAAAATGAATAAAACACTTCTCTCGACTTTATTCCTTGTACTGGCAACATTCCATGGAACCCTTGCCCAAAATGACACAATTGCATCCTGCAGTGGCAACAGCCCGGAGTACGCGGTCGCCGTTGTCAACCTGACAGCTTTGCTTGTCAACGCGGCACGGTACAAAGAAGCGATGACTGAACTGAAGAGGCTCCAAAATTACATCATTCACATGCCAGCGGTGCTCACACAACTGTCCCAGGGAAACCTCGCAAATACAACTCATTGCACGGACTATGCCAACATGGCATTTGCCATTTTCGAGGACATACGGGAAGCCGGCGACTTGGAAAAGCCAGAGGTCCTCCTTCTCGCAAGTATTTTGGAGGATCCGCGATGTTCTGACGATGAAGAAATCAAGGAATTTAGTGACGCACTCGTGGCCCCTTACGTTGACATGATTTTGAGTAAATGGGTAGACGACATTAGAAACGGGGAATATGAAGACATTAGCAATTTTGTGAAAGATCACGGCAGCAGATACAACAATAGTAGTCAGCCATTGTTGCCCAAACTAGTTGAAAAGGCGTTGGCAGGAAACACGACCCATTTTGAATCTACAGTATCGTTTGTAAGAGATTTGCCCTTCTCTGAACTTATCGTTCAAGGCTACTCCGCCGTAATTCAGGAATTGAAGGGGATGGGGAAAGAGCACAGTGAAGAAATGATGCTGGCCAGTTACTGGATTCATCACGACGTGACAACAAAATTTTTTGAAGAAATGATTGCAAATGAAAATCTAAGGGATTCTATTGAAAAACTGACCAAAGAAATCCCGACGGTTATCCTGAACATATTTTGGAAGTCTACATGCACCATTAGCATTCCTAATCCGCAGGGGTACCTTCAGGCAATAACCGAAACACGGACTGATAATGTATGGACAGTGGGAGTGTCCCACCACAGTCATAATGAAGCACTAGCAAAATGGACTCTTGAGCCAAATTTCATGAACCGGAAGTTGACTTTCTTTTTGAAGAACAAGCACCATTCCATTTCTGGTAATCTGCTCTGTGAAAAGGCGACTTCTCGGAATGTCATAGGATTGTGTACAAGGAGCGACGACCACTTGACGTGGACACTTCAACCAAACTATACCACTGATCACGCTACAGGCTTCAAGGTGATAAACTCAAAGTCTGAGTTCAATTTGAGGGCAACCACATCTATCGAAGGGCGAGTATGGTACATGTACACATATGAAGGATCTCAGAATATTTGGGATATTAATTGTGTATAGAATAGATGGTTAAGATACATATACCTCTTGTTATGTTTAAGTACATATTTATATTTTTTATTTCGCCCTTACAAAAAATGATGATATAAGGAAAGCGACAGGGGCCATAATACAATAATAATTCAAACAAATTATATTGCTATATGTATCCGATTAAAAGATTGTTTAATAAAGTAACTTGAAATTTCCATCGAAAAAGATGTCAAAATAACTTGTAACGAATAACTGCATGACAGGAAACGCAACGCATATTAATGTATTTAATTCAATGGATTTTACACTAGCATTCATTATTTCATCTACAGATCAGTGTTGTATCTTTCTTACGGCTAGTTATATAAGTAGAATAAAAGCACTTATGTCATTTAAAAAAAGTATATGCATTACCGCTGATAGTACTGGCATTATAGCTGCTGCTAATAGTATTTATATTAATGATTTTGAATCAGCGCTTTTACTGCAAAAACGGTAAGAATTATTAGCGAAACCTTAATAAAATAGACCTATGTTTAACGTAGGTCCAGTCGAGCAATAAAAACTGGTACATACTAAAAATTGCACAACTTTGCCTAACTTCACCAGGATAAAACAGTTTGTGCGTATTCTTAAGGTGCAAACCCCTGATTTTAAAGACACAATCACTAGAGAAACTTGCACACTCTTACAAGGCCTGCGGCATTGGGCTCTGTGGAAAAAGTCAGGGGGATGAGATGGGGTCACACCCCCAGGCGAAATCCAGGATTCTTTCGGACAACCGTTACCATGTAGCATTTCTGCATACAATATTCAATATTATTATGCGACAATATTTATGTTTTGATTTTCCCCTTTTGATTTTTCCCCTTTTGAATTTTCCCTTTTGAATTTTCCCCTTTTGAATTTTCCCTTTTGAATTTTCCCCTTTTGAATTTTCCCCTTTTGAATTTTCCCCTTTTGAATTTTCCCCTTTTGAATTTTCCCCTTTTAATTTTTCCCCTTTTGAATTTTCCCCTTTTAATTTTTCCCCTTTTGAATTTTCCCCTTTTAATTTTTCCCCTTTTGATTTTTCCCCTTTTGAATTTTCCCCTTTTGGGTAAAAATATACTTATACCTACATAAAACGATTAGATATGTGTATATTCCACTTTTAACTATTGCAAAGCATGAAATTAATAATACTTGTAATAGGTAGCTCTTGTGCCAAACCCACCATCAAAAGAATGAAGAACTGTAGATATTTTATAAATTAATCTAGGTTTTATTGATGTTCGATTGAAGTAATGAAAACACATACATACACCAAGCATTTAAACCTTAATATTTAGCAATAAGTATTACAATTGTCATATTTATTAGCTTTCTCCACATTTAAATACCGATACAAAACGAAACTACATTTATTTTATCCAAGTCTATAATCCTAAGTACACCTGATATTCCAGTAGCTTTTTTGGCTCTCTCGTGACCCTTTGTCCAAACTGTGCCCTTGATATGATATCCTTATGGACTGCAAATACGAGTCTTCCCCACTCCCTCTCCTCAACAGAAATGCATTTTTGACCTTATTCGAAATGGCTGGTATAAGGGTCCATTTTGTGTCCCCACCTGCACCTGCATCCCTAGCACTGCACATTTCGCTACAGCATCTCCGTCCCCACTCACACAAGAGATTCGCTGTGTCCGGCATCCGGTCGTTTTTCACGTGGAAATGGAGGTTTCCTCCCACAATCATCGGTTCAAAGACCCAGTTATCCTGATTCCTCAGTTTAGAGTCATAATATTTCCGGGTAAACGCAGTAGCTACTCTATTCTCTACTGCAGCGCCCAAGTATTCCTCAATGTCATCATTATAAATTGAGCATTTCGACTTCCAGAAAATATCCATAATCTCGGATGGAATGTCTGCCTTAAGTTGGTTGTAGGACGTTGCCAGATTTGCGCTGTTTGCAATTTTGTCTGCATTTCTCTTTGTTAGGTCATGATGAATCCAATAGGCAACCAGGAGCATTTCTTCGCTGTGCAATTTGCCCCTTTCCTTCAGTTCATCAATTATTCTCCGATAACCTTGAATGAGAGTCACGAAATATTTCGAATCTTTAACAAAGGACATTATGGAATTGAAGGAGGTCGTGTTATCCGCCATTGTTCGTCTGATCAATTCGGAAATTGGCGAGTCGACTTTATAAACTTTATTGAACTTGGGATTCATAAATGGATGAATGCGAGCAAAGTTTTCTTTACGAATGTCCTCTGCCATTTGATCAAAGGTCTTATCAATGTACGGCGTTACAATTTCACTGATTTGGCTGATAAGCTCATTTCCCGAACAGCCAGTCCCCTGTAAAAGTTGTGCGAATAGGAACAATTCGGGTTGTGTAACATTTTCTTGAGGTTTCCATAATTCTCGAAACAAGGTTGATATTCCGTTGGCGTAAACGGTGCAGCTTATCGATAACAAGGTGTCCAGAGTGTTGGGGGTATGTGCGATATCTCCGTCGTATAGCTCAGTGACCACTTTGTCAATGTCGGTACCATAACTTGGCAGTTTTTGGAACTCGGCGTTGGCTTCATCGGTGCGACCTGCTTTGGCCAGGAGAAGTGCAAGTTTTAAAACGGAGTCCTCGTAAACCGTGCTATTATCTAAGTTTTCACCACTGCTGTCAATATCCCCCTTAGTCCCATTTGCGCAAAGTGCTGTTGTCACCATAAGGACAGTTATGAGATTACGAGTTATACCTTTCATTTTGTTAGCCGATTAAATACCTGAAAATAGTTGCCACGAAAACAGGCAGATAGAATTCAGACAATTAATTTTATAATGTGTAATTCGGCATTATTGTTTTGACACTAAAATTTGAAATTAAACGTTTGTTGCTATTTTACCTTGGGTTCTATATATTTGCGATTTGGAAAGTCAACAAGCTTTCTTTTCAGCTTCTTATTTGACCCAAACATGCACACTGTCATTTTATTTTATACATCCTGAATACAATATTGTTGGTATTGTAACATGATAAGCGTTCAAGTTTATTTCGAGTTTCCATGTAACAGATAAGAAATGTGTTACTATGAATATCAATGTTACCTATTGAGACGCAGCATAACACTAACTGAGTAAAATATGATTGACACAGGAAAGCTTAACAAAATTAGTGCGTATCCAGTTTACTATTGCATAATTTTTTTGCCTTATAACTTGCAAATATAACTTCATGAGTCTGAGTCTGAATGCAATTAAATTACAGCTCAAGATCGGTCCATGATTCCTTGACTTGGCATATTTTGGCTTAGCAATTTCTTATCACTTTGTATTGAATTGAATGGAAGGGAAGGGAAGAGAATCTTTCATACTACGTGTGATAGCTCATTACATTTTTCGTGTCATAACCTTTCAGATTGCCCTTTCAGATTACACAGTAGTTAATATATTGGCTCAAAGTCAGTTTATGTTGTTGCATGCTCATGATAACAAACTACTAAAAGTAATAAGCAAGCAGATAAATTAAACACTTCATGTAAAAATGTAAATACTATTTTATTACTTGTACTCAGTAATCATCACAACATTTACTCAGTAATTTGCTGCTGCAGTGATAAGTATCAAGAATGTCACTAACTACTCAATTTAAGCTGTTTCTTCGAAACCGTCCAATATTTGGAAAAGTCTAATTTTTATACTCACTCGATAAAAGGCATAAAATGGAACCGGCAAATTATTTGTAGTTATAAGCGGAGAATTAAAAGTAGAAAATCAAATGTTGTTTCACGGTTCTCAATCAAGTAAACTATAAAAGCCCAACCGTTTATACGAACCAAGTCTAAAGTAAATTATTTACCACAAATATTTCTGTCTGAATTTCCAGAATTCCACATCTGAGACATTTAAATTTTCACAGATAATGGAAAGAAAGCTGATGACCATAGTCCTCCTGCTAGCTGCAGCATTCCAAGGAATTTGCGCTGACAGCGAAACACGAACCGAGTATTGTAGCAACAGCTCCGACTCGAACATTGAAGACGCTGTTTTGAGACTGACCATAGTTCTTGCAGAAGACGGTGATTTTGAAGAAGCCAACACAGAGCTGCAAGTCCTGCCAAACTACGCCAGTCACATAAGCAAAGTGGTCAAATCAGTGTACTCTGATAATGTGACAAATACGGAGCGCACTCTGGATATCTTACACTCCATAAGCTGTACCGTCCACGCAAAAGCCACGAGGGCCTTGTTCCAGGAAATGCGCAAGCCTGAAAACTTGGCAAAGCCGGAATTTCTTCTCCTCTCCCAACTTTTGCAGGACTCTCGATGTTCTGGAGATGAGCAAATTAAAGAGATCAGTACGCTCTTTGCTCCATACCTGGACAAAAGCTTGGATCGATGGGTACAAGACATTAGAAATGGATCGTTTGAACACATTTACCAATTCATGAGATCGCACATGAGCAGAGCGTACAACGTTCTTCCCCAAGTTTCCACTCTGGCAAATAGAGCATTTGGGGGAAACGTGACGTATTTCAATTCCACCGTATACTTCGTAAAAGATCTTCCAGACCCGGAAGCTGCTTTCCAGGGCTACCGGACGCTTTTAGAAAAATTGACGGAAATGGGAAAAGAGTACAGCGAAGAAATGCTGTTCCTCAGCTACTGGATTCATTACGACGTTACCAACAGGTACGCAGATAATATTGCTGAAAGCGCATCTCTTAGGACCTTGTCCGACCAGTTGCAGAAAAGGATGCCCTCAGTTTTCCATGACATTTTCTGGAAGTCTCGATGCACCATTAAAAATGCCCAGAGGAATGAGTATTTGGACGCATCCTATGATCGCGATAATGAATATGGGAATCCTGTGTATACGAGGGAATCTCCATTTTGGCATCCAGAGTGGAGCCTTAAACCAGAAGTTTCAGGGGAAACCCTCTCCTTCATTTTGGAAATGGCGAGTTACGCTTCATTCGGCGTTTTGTGTGAGGTGACGGATAATGGATTGGTCAAACTGTGTGATGGTCCTCGCAATCGACTTTACAATAAATGGATTTTACGACCGTCCTCCAGGGACAGAACGGCGTATTTTATGCAAAACGCGTTTCATAAATCGGGAAATGAGGGCTATTTGGTAGCTACCGCGGGGATGGACCCCTTGAATGAGAAGCGTCGTCATGTGAGGGATTCAACTTTGCAACAAGCTGATCACTGGAAAATTGAATGTCATGAATAGCGATGTAATTTGTTGTAGCAAATAATATTAAAAATAAATATTTATAGAGAACCCCAAGAATTTTAACTTTTGGTATATTCTTAAATGATTTCTTTTTTTATTTCATTACTTGTCGCTGTTGTACTTAAATAGACTTGCCAAGTAAATCAATACTTGACTTCGCATCATTTCTTCATTTCATTACAATTAATATAGTTTTTTAATATCTTAACATCTAGATATACTGCGCATATATTCCGCATTACTATGTATGTTGTAACATCAGTATCTTTTTCAATTACATATATATACGAAATTCAATAATATATTAATATTACGTGCAGTTATTTTTATTACTGTAATTATTCAATTATTATTCCTGTATGAGTGGATAGAAAAAAGTTACAAACGGAAATATCTAAAGCGTTTTTCACGTCTAAACATTTAAAAAAATGTTCTGCGCTAATAAGAAAGAAATCTAACTACAATTACGTAAATAGGTACGCGTTTAAATACACCACCGAGTTGTTACACAGGTTGTATTGTAATTTATTAAAGTTTTCATCTCTTTGGGACAGTAAAATGAATGTTTTTTTTACAAAAACCGAAAAAAGAAACAAAGAGCCGAAACACGAAAATAAGTTTTGATCTTGTCTAAATAAAATTTTTCACAACTTCAAATCACAAAAACGTATGTACGAAATCTAGGATATAAGTTGTGTGTGATGATGCGATATGTTGCTAGTTGAATAGAAATCTTTGCAATTAAAAATCATTCAGATATTTTGCGTGGATGTGTGACTGTGTAAGTACATACAATAATAGTAGTAGTGGTATTTGCAATTATGTCTGCTTACAGCGATTTTAAAACTTTACTATTATTTATATTAATACGCGACATTAACACAGGAAAAAGCTGCTGACTTTTCGAAAAATATAAAATAAAAAGACGAGAGATTATTAAAACGGACCAGTCCACAAGAAAAAAATGCGTAAATGATATAAACTATTTTTATCCATTGATGTCGGATTCAAATCCGTCGCAAAGCACTTTATCCAGCACTGCAATAATTTTAAAAAGAATATATTTTAATATATAATGCCATAATTTTTTTAATGCTAGGTAGTTAATATAACGGGACATATTTACCTAAAACAACTTGCTCCAGCTTTTTAAGATTTTTCAGCGTTCCAGACAACTCCCTGGAGGGACTTTTGTTAGGCGATGAGTTATTGGAAGGAGCCTCCAGTTCCTTCAGTTGAGATACCATTTCTTCCAATAGAGCACCATTTTCGTCGTTGGCGTGTTGCGTCCTACAAACGGTGTAAATTATGAAATGAATTTGTGGGCATATCTAACATTAAAAAACAGAGTTTTGTTTAAAAAAAATCTTGATAAGACAAGCTTACTGCAACTTTTCCAGAAGATGTCTCGAGGAAGTGCGCACTTTATTGGAAAGACTGTGAATGGTAGCAATGACGAGGTTATCCAGCGCCTGCAAGAAAACATACAAATTGTGAACTTGATAATCTGCACTGAAATATACTGTACTAAACTGTGTTTCCACTAACCTCTAGCTTATTTTTAGGACGCATGGACGACGCGGAGCCGGACATGCCGTAGTACATGACATCTTCGTGGTAAGATCGGGTCATGGACATTCCCCCACCGACAACTCCTCCTCCGCCTCCACTGAGATGATTGGGGGAATTTGAGTGTGAGCTGTCCATCTCGTCCACAATGTAGATCATGTCTTCGTCCTCCGACGGACACTTGGGACTGTAGCTTTCTTGGTGGAATGATAAGGATTTGGTCATCATCGCCTCCCTTCGGTTGACCTTTGGACTGCAAATCACAATTATTTTTCACTATTCATTAAAAATTCAAAAAATCACTTGAATCACTAGTAGACCCCGACCTACCTAGCAATTGGAGGCAATAACGAGAGATTTTCCTCCACCCCACTCTCCGCCCCGGACGCTGAACCAACACCATTCTTCTTACTCCCACCTTTCTTTCCCTCTGCAGCCGCCTTCATCGGATCGTAATTTTTCCTCCTTTTCCAATTCGCCAACTCGACCTCCTTCGCCGTCAACGTGGAGTTACTTCTGTTTCCTCCCGGCTTTTTATTCGATCCTCCCCCAGTGGAATTATTTAGCACTTTTCCACTGGGAGTATACTTCCTCCCACTACCACCCCCAACACTACTTCCCACTGACTGCTCCCGACTATCAGACTTGTGTCCGTTGACCATCCCCCTCCCGTGGGGTTCTCCCGAATAAGTGTTCTGTCTTGGAGCGGGTGGTGGCATCTAAATAAAGTAAAGATTATTGTTGCAATTAAATTTCCAAAACAATCAACCAAATATTAACTTTACTAAAGATCCTGCTCTGCTCACCTGTGCTGGTGGCGTTCTCGACTTGGCCATTCTCAGACTAAATCTGCCTCCATCATTCCTCGAAAACTGTGGCGAGCTCGCGGAATTTGTGGCTCCTCCGCCAATAATGTTATTACATTTGGTATTACTCAGACTATTCACAGGTCTGGGGGAGATTCCACGCGTATTGTTCAACGGCAGCAGACTCGTCATGCTCTGCTGATTATTTAGCTGGTAGGGTTCCCCTCCTGTTGACTCGTATCCAAAAGTTCGACCTCCTCCTCCCCTCCGTATACTGCAAACATATTTTTTAATCCCATAAAAATTAGAACAATAAACTTTACTATCAAGACTTATTTGGTAGTTTACGATAAAAATAAATAAAATTATTATAATGATTATAAAAAAATGTTTTGTACAAAACTGAATAGTAACAAGTGCTCTTTTTTTCGTTTTGTGAGTAGAATTAAATATTAATTTTTGGTTTTGCTTGTGGTGGTCAGTAGTGGTCAGTGTTGTTTAAAAATAAAATATTCATTTAAAAAACAAGTGTAAACTTATTTTTTGTTTTAAAAAAATGGCAAGTGGTCAGCAGCAGGTGATTAAATTTTTTTAGTAAGTAGTAAGCTTACTTAAATGCCCTGTTCATTTTGTGGGTTAGACTGCCATGCTGATTAGAGCTTTGGCTACTGGGAAGGTCATTAGAACCACGAGCAGGAGCACCGCCACCACCACCACTACGGTGGTTTGTCAAGGGAGGGTGGTGGAGGTGATTGGAGGAAGAGCCCTCATTAGAACTATCCGACTGATAGCCTATTGCATACCCGGAATCGGAGAGGACGGAGCTCTCTCGGTGAAAAGGACTCGTTCTAGAGTTGGGTCTCCTTTTGTTGGCGGTGTTGGTTGGAGTGCTGTGTTGACTTTGTGACTTGACTGGGGTGTGATGAGAGAGGGTTGGAGGATCGTCGTCGTCCGACTCTGAGTTTCCTCCACTCTTCATGTGCTTTGAAACGCGCTCCTGAATGGCGCTCACGAGTGTTTCAGTCTCACGGAGGAAATACTGGCTATCTGGCAGTTCGGGCCGGTGATGCTTCTTCTGTTGATGCTGCTGCGCTGCCAACTCGGCCCACTCTCGAACCCAGTCCCGTGTTCCAGGCTCCGCGCCTATGACAACGTCACTGGCTGATTGGTTGGCCGTAACCACCAAATTATTCTCCTTATCCCCATCCTCCTCCTCGGCATCCGCTCCATTAGTCAGTCCAAAGATTTCTTCAATATTCTCCCGGGCAGATACAACTTCCGGTGCTTCCTTTTCTACAGTATAGGTACCAGCCTCACTGACAGTGTCCTCCTTATCCACCTTTGCGGGTGGGGGAGGAGTCACTGTTTTCGCAGTGGGGATTGGGGTACTTGGTCCCTTTGACAGATCGTTAAGCTTCCCTTGAATATTTTCAGCCTTTTCCCCTCGATGATAACTACTTCGAAGAGGTTCACTTGCCACAGGAGTGGTTCTCCTTGTCACTGGAGTACCACCGCGGCTTCCACCGCCGCCGCTCCTATTATTACCACCGGGTTTTCTACCCATTGAACCACTGCTATTGTTGTCACTAGAAAAGTTCCTTTTGGCTACTGCCTTGTTGGAGGAGTCGATTGCTGGAGGACGAGATCTGGAAGAGGATGATGTCGTGCTGCTGATCGTTTCAGGACTGAGGGAGCGCAATCCACTGTCGTTGTTGCTGCCACCACTGGGATGCTTGCCACCACCACCACCACCTGTCGATGACGAAAGTTTTTTGGGAAGAGATGCGCATTTGGCCGATGACTCAGCAGCAGCGAGAGCTGAGGCATTGGTCACGCTTGACTGCCTTTGTTGGTGCTGAGTTCTCCCCAACGAGCTGCTTTTGGTTTGCTTGGGCAACGACGAAGACGATGAGAATCCCTCTCCATTTGTTCCCACCACGTCATCACTTTTTGTCAAACTGGCGTTTCGTCTGTGACGCGGGGCAAATTTACTCAGTCGCTCGGCAATCGCTGCCTTCTTCGCTTCCACCGCTTCACTTATATCACCACCACCACTGTTATCACTCAGGTCAATGGTGAAAGCCATTGGCGTCAACTTTTTCACTTCTGCAGAACTAGAGTCCATCGCTGCCTCTGTTGTTGCCTCCAAACTGGAGGAACTAGGAGGAGGGAGGAAAGGTGACGACGCTGGAGAAGCAGGTCTATTATGATTATGGCTGGCGCTCTTTTGACTGTGCGTGCTCTCCAAACTCAGGTCCTTCACGGAGGGATCCGCCAGCGACGAACTAGAGGAATTTCCTGTAAAATAAGATAAATTATTTTATTATTTAAAAAAATATTGCAAAAAAACTAAATATTTTTTATGAAACAACTTGAGACGCTGCTGCTGTTTTTTAATAATGACCATAAATCATTTTGCTAATGACACCACCTGAGTTTGGTATTTTTTCGCGAGCCAAAAATGAGTAGGTACGCTCAGCACCAATTATTGATACACAATGACATGCGTCACGTGTGTGCGTGTGTGCCAATTGACTTGACTATTGCCATCGCTTTTGATAGTGCACTTAAAATTGTCTTAAATTAACTAGTACAGTTATATAGCCATGATGGCTGCCATACCCATAATAATAAAATAAACCGTCTCGACGAAACACTCTAATGTTACGTACTACTCGTAAGTTACTGTTGCAGGTGCTGTTCAGGAATAATATATCTTTTGTCTCTACTCTACTGAGCCAGGTACCTGTTTTTAATTGCGAGCACACTTAAGTCTCGACAGCGTGAACAAAAGTGGAGTTTATCAACGTATCATTTAATTTTTTAAGTGCGTGATTAAAATTAGCAGTGATCTATGCTCTATACGTGTAACTATAGCGCTTGCCGTTACATCGTTATTCCCAGTCGTCCAAGAAGGCTCTTTACTGTGAGATGGGTGTATATAACAAAAAAAAATACAACAAAGACATTCTTTTTTCTTCATTTCATTGTTGTCTTTTTTGTGGTTTCTTTGCTTCAGATTATTTACAGAGTATATGTACATACCGAAGTCATATTATTATAACAACCAGTCAGTCAGTTAGTTAAGCTAAACTTGCTTCCAAGAAGTATGCCTATATTTTTCTTTCTGGTCGAGGTTTCTTCTTGGCTGCTGGTCTGGCAAATTGCATTGCCATATATAAAACCTACAAAATATAGAAGTGTAAACTGGTAAAGTGTTTTAAGAGAGATCACAATTCACATCGCATATCGCCACTTGGCACCAAAAATGGCACACTACTTTAATCAGTAGTGATGAATTATTAAATAAAAAAATGAGAGACAAAAAAAACGACTTCTTTATATTGTATATGCTTATCTTTATACATTACCTATATATAAGATCACTCACTACTACCGCAGGAATCTTTGCAACTATTTTAGTGGATGATCGTAAAGATCACAATTTTTTTATTTACAATTCAATTATTATTCGTTCGCAATTTAAATAAAATTTTCCTCAGAAAAATATGTAATAATGGGACATGGAGGAACGTGAATGAGCGCATACACATTTTTTCAATCAATTTTGAAGGTTATACCTGTCTGTCTGTCGATATGACTCTTTGCTGTATGCACCATCGCAAACGCAGATAACAAAAAAAACTGTTTGTTATCCATTTAATTTAATCATCAATTGAATAAACACACAGATTAGATCAATAGATCTGTCAAAAAGGACAAATTGAAAGGAAGAGGGGAGTAGCCTCTCTTCCAACAACCAAACTAACTGAATGAATGAGTTACTCTGAATGTTATATAGCGCAGAGTGAAAAGTCATTACCAGAACCGCAGCAGCCCAAATAAAAAAATTGTTTTATTTTTTATTATTTACGTTTTTTCGTTCTAATTCTGCCAGTCGTAAACTACCCAATAAACTTGTGCGATAATACAATAAAAAGGAACATGTAGTATAGATAGCCTTGTAAAATTGTTAAAAGCAAATAAAAAAAGTTATTTTTTTGTTTGGTAGTTTCATCATCATTCATCCTCATGTAAACCTTTTGCATGGCAAATTGCATCCTCTCTCGTTAAACCCTCCAATAATCTCTTTACATACAAAAGATTCGTAAGAGTTTACTACTCTCCTGACTTAACCAACAGTTAACAATTGCACAACAATAATTGCATATAGTGATGGTAATAGTCACAAAAAAGAGCAAAAGGGTTAACAAAATTGTTGCTTGTTACGGTATAACCTATCCTACGGACTGTTGGTTAAGTAGGTAGGCGCAGCCAGTGATCAGCGTTGAGTCGTGAGCCCTTCATCCGTTAAAAAAATCATTGCATTGCAGCAGCCCTTCACATCTTTAAAAATCGTTGTTATAAAATTAGCAGCGTCAGCAGCATCATTTATGTCTACACAGCTATTATTCGTTTGGTTACCTTTAAGTCTGTTGGTTACGTTGTTGTTGAGCAAAAAGGGTTTTTTGAAGGGACTCGCGTTAGTGCTCGAGTTTGGCGGAGGAGGACACGAGTTTGCCTCCTCCGGGGGTGGGGAGTCGGGCCACCAGTGAGGAGTGCCGTAGAGAGCGGACAGTGGAGTGGATCTATTGCTCCCTCCATCACCTCCACTTGAGGAGCGTGCGCGTTGCGGAGTGGTTGCGACGGGTGCTTGGTGAGAAGGTGATGTGTTGTTGGATGTGGTGACGTAGGTGCCCTCAAGCGGGACTGTTAATATAGTTTTTTAAAAATTAAATTTATTGTTTTAAAAAAAGCAAAAAAAGTGAAATGCGTGTGTGTGCGTCTCTTGACGCGATTTTTTGCGTTCCCATTTTTTAAATACAAAAGATAAGCTTTGACGTAAAATAAGTTGGCAGTTAAAATCATACACGACACTAATCTAATAATTGGCACGACTATATTTTGTAAAGCGCGAGAAAATCGGGTGCACCCAAGCGAAAATTTTTAAGATAAATACAAATAGTTATATATACAGACGCGAGCGAGGAGGCAGCAAAATTATTTATCTAGGTTTTTGGTAATACCGGAAGTGATTTCAAAAAACAAAAAAATTAAGATAAAATAACGACTTCATTTTTCATACCTGGTTTATTATTTCCTTGTTTTCCTATTGCCCCTCCTGATGTTGCCGTTGAACAGTTGAGATTCAGATTATTAACGACGACAGCAGACCCAGTGTGAGCGTTGCTGTTGTTGCAATTAATATTTTTGGTGGCATTTCCTCCAAGATTGTTCCTACTCAGTATTTCGGCATGACTCACAGGTCCAAACACTTCATTTGGCACATTTAAATCCGCAGACATGATATCACCGCCCACAAGAAACTGAGGCTTTTTCTTTTCGTCACCGCTAAACAATCCTCCGCTCAACGGATGATGACGATCATCCTCCTCTTCCTCCTCCAAACTATCCTTCCTGACCACATCTTCCCCATCATCCACCTCAAAGTCTTCCGTAATTTGCAAAATTTCACAGTCACTGGGAAACCCACTGTTTAAATTATTGTTGTTCAGGTTGTTGGAAGTGGCACTGCCACTTCTTCCGCCGCCTCCTGCTCCCCCCAGGGGAAGCTGATTGTTATAGTTTACACTTGCACCGCCACTACTCCCACTGCTCACTCCGCTTGTCGCAAAGCTTATCGGCTCACTTCCACTGCAAAAACTCGTGTAATTTCCACTGCTTAGGCCGACACTATAGTGGGGATCCACTCCCACAAAGGAGTGATCCCCTGGGCCTCCTCCTCCCCCAGGTTCCCCATTCGACGACGATCCCTGTCCCAAAAGATATTCCATGGGCCGGCTCAACTTTCTCGCAAAAACAGGACTGGAACTGGAGGTAGATCCCCCTCCAGTTCCACTCGTGGGGCTGGTGGCGGTTGTCGCCGTTGCCGAAGCCATCATTTGTACGGGACTCATTTCCTTGGCAGGACTGGAAGGTGCCGAGCTGCTCCCTCGCCCACTGTCCAATGTTAATGAAGGGGAACAAACACCACTCGTTCCACTACGTCCGCCCTGAAAATAAAGAAATAATTAACCTCCAATTAAAATCAATTAATTCCTGTGACAACAACAAAAAATGCCACTGCGCTACTGCTCTGTCATCCTCACCCATGTTTGTTCATGGGAATCTAATAAAAAATAATTACACCTATAAATATATCGACTCATCCTCCTCCTGTTGTGCTAATTATCATTTCATACCGTTGCTACTGTTGGCATTTGTTGTGGTGTCCCTGATACCATTATTACCACAAAGGGTACAATTACCTGATAGATTAGCAATAATAGAAGGAGGGGCACCAACACCGATGACACTAGCAAAATTATCACACCGCTGTCAATTGGCAAGGCTGCCATTACTCTGGTAATGTTGCAAAAAATAATAATTACTCTATATCTGTTCTATATTGCAATTATAGTAGCTATGTGACATCACCTCGCATCAAAACCACACATCCTATTAATCCACATTTTATACACACGTAATACTTAATTACGAAAAAAAATAATCCTCTAGACAGAGAGAGATAAGCTATAAAAATGTGAGAGAGGAAATGACAGCCTTCATTCATTCAACAACAGACAGACAGAGAGAGAGAGAGCTTCAAAATGCAAAAGTCATTGCCGATATCCCTGTACCAACTGGTACTACGTGTGTGGCGTGGCGAATCTAATAGACGCACACTTGATCATGGGAAATTTTAATGGAGGTTAGGGCAGGTTTTTATTTTCACAGCGAAAAAAATCATAAGAGCTCTCATTTCTCACCTGTGAACTGAGCAAACTTACCTAATACACGTCACGAAAATGCTAATGAATGGTTAATGATCCTCATCAAACGTCTAAAAAATCTGAGGACTTATTTGGGCCGAAAAAAATCTTGGAATATATTTTAACAGCCTTTTTCTGCAGAATATTTCAAATTTGCAAACAATTGGCAAAAAACGTGGGCACTGCTTACGTACGTACACGTACGATATGAGTGACATGACAAGTCGGTCCGACGAAGAAATTCTAATTTGGACTTTGTTTTCACGGACGCAAAAAAGGAAATGTTTTATAGACTGCCTGGCCGGTGGTGGTGGTCAGTTGCCGGTGACTCATCCTCCAACCGTTCGCGTAGCATCGGTGGCAATGTTATGGTCAACAACAAGCGATACCACAATAACAAATAACACTTTTAAAGATATCGATTATTTTTTTGCCATGACCAAATTTGTAAAGTGGTTCGTTACTGTTGCTTTGGTTGGTTTGGTAGTAGTCGCTATCCTTAATATGCTTCACCTGCCATAGCTTGTCAAACCATTCATCATGCTCACTTTACATTTTTTAAACTGCATTTTTGTCTTTATTTCACCTTCTTAAAAAAGTTAATCTTAAAACTGCGACGTAGGTCAGTGGTCAGTTTACATTCCGGACCATAATAAGTAGTACCAATAAATAAATTTCATTAAAAGTGTCAAGGGGCGAGATATTACGTATGTATGCAAAAATTATTATTATGCATAAAGATAATGGCACGTATGAATAGTTCTAGTCCCAAGAAGCACCCACCCACCTCAGAATATAATGAAACCACCATAAAATATATGATCACTTATTACCTTACTCGCTAAAAAATTAACGCACCTTCTTTTTTCTATTTACGTATTCATTTGCCACAGAAACAGAAAACGTTGAACTTGAGTACATATTTACTTTTTTTGTAACGTAACAACGTAAGTAACGTCATAACTGCCATATATACTTTTTTTATTTCATTCAACTCACTTGCCAAAATAAGTCAGTCTTAATTTAATTTTCGTGTAAGAGTCGAGAGCTCTCGTATCTTAATGAGATATTTGACTTTGTCTTGTGGCTTGAGCCAAAAATCTTTTACTAATTTCACTTCCTACGACTACGACTCTACGACATATTTAATCCTTTAGGTCCCAAAAACTCTAAAACAAAAAGGGAAACGAGCTTTACGAACGATAAAAAATGAGAGCTGGTTTATGTTTCTGCTTTACTTTTTTTGTAATAATTAATGGGAAGCTCATTAAATGTCTATGAAGGGACGATGATGATGATTCACTGTCAATGTCGGTATTTGGCATAATATCCGCTTTAAAATTAAGTACGCCTAATTACATACCATACATGCCGTGTCGAGCAGTGTGTTGTAATTAATTATTTTAATTGATTATTTTTTTCATTACCTGCTGCATCACGTTGCTATTCGCTGAGGAGGAGATTCTTTCACTAGCGCCGCATTGTTGCTTTTCCAGAAGACTATTATATCCGGCTGCTGAAGACGATGATGGAGGATGTGGCGAGTCATACACACAGTTCCCTCCAACAATCCCTCCACCAACACCACCACTGCTTCGTCTTTGAAACTGTGCCAGTCTTTCACTAAACAATCCACCACCCTCACTTCCACCACCTGGATCACTATTTTTCTTTGTCAGTAGAGACTTTCTCGGGAGGAATGGACTCCCACCACCACTGCTACCCGGTTTTTTCACTATCGCACCCACAACACTAGCACCGCCAACACTACTCGTGCCCCTTGGAGGCAATCCTCCAATTCCTCCTCCGGTATAATGATTATTTTGATGATTATCTTCCGTAGAGTATGATCTGGACAGTTCTCGTCCGCGGTTGGAAAATAGTTTATTGTTGTGATTCTGATTGTTGTAATTGTTCAAAGTTGGGGGCAAAGAGGACGGTCCAGCCCCTCCTCCCCCGACAACTCCAGCTCCGGTGGCTGTACTCAAACTTGCACTACGAATTTCGTACAATGTCGGATGTGTTGACGGGAACAAATTTCAATCGCATTTAGATTTCAGAATTAAGGAAAATATTTTTTTGGTTCTTGATAATTTTTTTGCATACAATTTCATATATAATATTTTTTTGCAAGAAAGCCACTAATAAGCACCCAGAAACTATTTCACCTTTTTTTATAAACTGCAGCCCACTGGCAAGGTAAAATATAACGTTTTCATGAATAATCAAGCCAGTTAATCAAGCGGAATAAAATATGACGAACGGTGGAAGCACCTTTTATATAAAGGACCCTGCGTTAACCTTCACTTCACTCGCTTGCACAATAATAATAGTTCCGCAGACCAAACACAGCTATTGAGAAAAAATTGCAATTTATTTTAGAAATCAGCAAAAATATATATCGTCAGCTTTTTTTGCCACGATGCGATGCAAAACGCTCCCATCACCGCAGTCGACTGACATTATTAATAGGAGCAGCAACAACAACAGCAGCAGCAGCGTTACATAGAGCAGCGTTCTCTCTCAAATACGCTGTTTCCTTCTGCTTAAGTAAGGTTTCTCGTAAGGAAAGAGATGCTGAATAACTCACATCGCAATTCCTTCGCGTCTGCATTCCTTTAGTCCTCACTACTACTAGAAAAATGTACACAGTGAGAACGCAGCTAAAAACTCCCAAAAAACAATTCAAAGTACTTTTTCTTCATTCATCTCTTTTTTCTTCTATATAACAGCCAGTCAGTCTCATGTCTCTGTGATGTATACACATGTATATAATAATATGTGCTTTATGAAATGAAAATTTGTTCTGTGTTTTTGCCGACTTTTTGTAGACTCTCGTGCGAGAGTGTAATATGCAGCAGCGCGGTAGTAGTAGTGCTGGTAGTTATAATAAATATGATGATGATGAGTGTAAATGGAGCTACCAAACCAAGTCAATAGTCAAAACCTCAAAAAATATATATTGTTAAGGAAAAACACTACCATCAACATCATCATCATATCAATGAGTATATAGAGCTCAAGTTGAAAAAGGTAAAAAGGTATAATAATAATAATAGTAAATTCTTGAAAGTTTTAGTGTGGTAATTTATAGTGCACACTGTGCATTGCAAGTTGTGCATATAACGAATATATTGAAATCATATGCCAAACTCCTTTCTACACGTTTTTTGGTTTATATAGTCTGCAAACTGTACTTAGGTATTCAGATATATGCATAATGTGTTACCTGTAGGTAAAAGAATAATAATAAGCATAAGCATGATGTGATATTTTTTTGGTTTGCTGAGAATGATACTTCTTCTCAGCGCAGCAAACAGAATGATGACGACAATGGCATCTCTCTCAGATTCTTTTTTTCATGAAAAGCAAAAAAATACATACATACTTTACTTCTTACTTTTTTGCATGTCAGCTTTTGCTAGTAATATACTCAATGCAGTGATATTGCAAATGTAACTTTAAAGACAACAACAACAGACAAAACAACAAGAGCGCATGTAAGTGTGTATGTACACGGTCGCTGGCTTCTCATCATCATCATGAAACTCTCTGTCGGTCGTTCATTCTTTTTCTTTTCTTTTTTTTTTTCTTCCCTTCTTATAGACCTTCTTGTCTTGTCGTTCGTGCAATGATAATACTTTAATGACGTTGACGATGGCAGTAATGCGATTGTTGTGTGAGGACGATGAATTGTGATTACCACCACTACTACTACCTACTACAACAAGTGCACAGAGAGAGAGAGAGAGATATTTATTATCTATCTGTCTCTCCACCTATCTATCTTTATTCACATTTTAAGTGCATTAGATTTCTATACCTACTCTACCTTGCTTACCAGCAATTGCAAGGAAATGAGTAGTAATAGTGAGAGGCAAAAAGTAAGTACTAAGTTATAAGTAGAGAGAAATGAAATGAATGACGGTTCTAAATCAACAAGTCTGTTAAAACTTGTCGTGTTAGCGAGAATATGCACATACATATTGGATATATAGAAGCTCGAACAATGACAGGACAAAGTCACTTGCCATCCTCATCCTTTTTTTTATCAAATCACTCAGCCCGACAATCTATCTATCTTTTCCATCTAAATCCACTCTGCTACCGCCTCTCTCCTCCTCAACTATATACTTTTATTATTTCAATATACTGGGTTTATAAAGGGAGAGAAGATGATATTTTTTGCCTTGGTGGCAACGACGGTGGCGATGATGGTGGTGGTGGTAGTGGTGTCCTTATCTTATGAACTGTAGTGCTGTTATGGTAGCACTTACTCGACTCGCAAGCCAAGGCAATTTTTATTATAGTGCACACTCTTCAACGGTATCCTATAAGTCATTGTACATTGACGATATATGAAAAAGGGTTTTTAAAGGGACGACGACGACCACTGCACTATGAAACTACCAACTTGTTCGGGATAGATAATGCGAAGAAAGCCGCTATACGGTATCTACTCCAAATATCACGATTCACCACACCACGATCATCGTAATCATCTTCCTCCTTCTCTCGCGTTCTATACTTGTCTTTTAGAGGCGAAAAGGAAGATTATATACATTTTTGGGCTGAACTTATGTGTGCGAGAGATGTAAGTTGTAAGAAACGATGAACGAAAAGAACCGCAATATTTTCTCGAGTATTTACGTTTTATAAAAGCTTTAAAGCCATTTTGCAGTGTAACCGTCACAAGTAAGTAACCATTATTCTGCTCTTATTCATCTTGACTCTTGTCTTGAAAGATGATAGTCTATTATTATATATAGAGCTTTATAATATACTGCAGTAGTAGTATAGTAGTCTATTATGTAGTAGATTTTAAAAGATTTACAAGCAAACCACAAGCGTAAAAAAAGTGAGTCGAGCCAAGTGAGTCAACTGAATTTCGAAAAAAATGATGTACTATAGGCTATAAATATTTTTGCGATGATAATATTATTATCGGGAATACGTATTACCGTAAAACTGTCTGCATTTACCCGCACTTTTTTAAAAATACTGATTATTTTTCCACCAAATTTTAATCAATTCACTTGTATACACGCGAGCCACAACGAAGACTATGTAACTGTACCCTGTGCCAGCCAGCAACAAAATAAGCCATAATGATAATTAATTAGGCTGCGAGATGCTCATCATCATCATCTAGTTTCCTCCCTGCACCTCTCCACCTAAAAAACACAGCGTAGCATGTCCCATCTAAATACCCATGTAATATCCTATTTGTTATCAAGTCGCTGTACATGCCAAAGATTTTGCCTTTTTTCTACATCCGTTTCATATGCACATATTTTTATTTTCCCCCAGTTTCCCATTTACCATATAACCTATGTGATAATATAAAAAGACAATTTTAATGATCAAATGTACTAGTGCTTATATCATGTCATGATGATGCTGGTGTGGTGGTGGTGGATGTTTCTTTTCCTTCCTATAATAATGTAGGTAGGTACATAATATGACGGGATAAATATGCGGTGACTGTATGACAGCAGCGGAAGCGAATAGTTTTTTTTCTACCCGAGTCAGTATTCACTCATTGTCAGCACTGCCGCGTGTTATATAAATAGGGGAATTTTAATGTAGGCCATCTATTTTACTGACTTCGCATGTGTAATATATTGCCCTGCAAAATTTTACACTTACAACTTGCCACTACATTATACTGCTCTCTTGTACGGTGGAATTAATGTTTAAAATTAATTCACAGGAGAGATGCTGATGAAGCTGATACTACTTCTGCCATGTTTGCTGTTGCTGCATAGCTGCACTGCACTAAAAACGTGTGTGTACTCTCAAAAACTATGTACAAAGTAGCGTGGTAGTCGTACTTCCTTTGAAAATAAACAGAGATAATTTCTCTTGTGAATTCAGTGCAGGTAGAGGGATTATGCAGTACAGCACATAAAATAGCAAGGCAAGTTGTGTGTAAAAAACGCATGGCTGGTTTATAAGGACCTTTAAAAATGTGAGTGAGTGAGTGAGGTGGTGAATCATGAATGATGTGAGTTGCGAGATGGGTTGGGAGAATGGGAGAGGGCTCGTGGTTAACAAAAAATATATAATAATGTGCTATTGTATGTAATTCAAGACGAACAATGACGTAGTATTGTAGCCAACTATTTTGCACATACAAACAGAAAAGTTTTAAAAAGTAAAACATGAATAAGAATGATGATTGCTGCTGCGATTGGGATTGCATTTTTATTGCATCTTGTGCCGCTGATTCAGGGCCACACACACCAGCACACTTTTTGTACCACTAGTCCACATTGCGGAGGGAGAAGATGAGAAATATGTTAAATGTAGAGGAGAGTAGTGGAGTAATCCCGCAAGTGAGATTAAATTTAATTGGAAAAGCCGGAATGGTTCAGATGAAGGAGAACATTTCACATCTCTTTAATTTACTATCTATTCTTCTTGTAGAGTTTCTCATGTGAAGTTTAATGGGAAATAAATATGTAAATTGGATTGAACAGTTGTGTGGAGAAGAAGTAGAAGGATGAATCTTTTGAGACTGAAAAAAATAGCCGAACATGAGAAGAAGAAGAAGTGGATTCTAGTCTAAACTCAGATGAATAAACAGAAAATGATCTCTTCTGAAAAGTTTATAGTTGGTTGTTTGTGTGTTGGGTTTGGACTTTTCAAAGAAATTTGCATGGCAAATGAACTGCAAGTTGAGCGAGAAGAGAGAAGACCAACAGAAATATTATATTCTCCTTCTTTTTGTTATCTTTCCGTCTTTCAACTTGATTTAGTTTCATTCATTCGTTCTTGTCCCTTATCTCAAAATTTATATCATGTCTCCTCTGCTTCACTCCACAGTAGTAGCCGTTTACAAGACTTTCAAGACTTTACATTACAATTTTTGTTACAAAGAGTCGAGAAAAAAATAGTACAAACAAACACAAGTCACAACGGAATACAAGAAGAAGAATATAATATTTTTATGATGAGGCTATCAAAAAAACTCTCAGTTTATAATCATAACGGCACAAGAGCCACCGCCGTAATATTAATAATAACTTTTCAGAGAGTTTTTCAGAGAGTTGAATTTTTAAAATTACATGCATTTATCCTTCTCCTCCTGATGAAGTTGACGGTTACTATTATTATACTGTTCCCTTCTTATTTTGAACGTTCTCCTCATTCTAGTCGTCACTACAGCAATCTTAATCATAAAAATAGCAAAACTTGATCTTTATGGCGATTTCGCATGATGCTTCCTTGAATAACTTTACACTAGCACACACGACAGACAACAACAGACATGAACAATTACGTGTTATGACGTTTTTCTATTATGATGCATTTTATTACGACAATGTTTATAATATATTTTTGATATGTGTGGCTATATTATGTGCTTATCTCTGTCATTTCGAATAAAAATTCCTTGGAGACTTTTTTTTACACAAAAGCCTGTCTGTCTATCTGTCCATGTGTCTATTCTTGTGTGATGGCTATGGCTACACACAATTTATTGTTCCTCTTAAAAATCCATCAATGATGGAATGAAAAACATCAAGAAAGCCTTTTTATTTATATAACATGAAATGAAATTAAATGTACATTTTCTCTAAATATTATTTTCCTTTTTTGCTGTTGCTAATGTCCTTCCCCATGGGAATGAAAACAGAGTTGCGCATGAAAAGTGATAGAGGACATGATGATGATCATCATCATGAAATAATGCGATTAGATAACATGTATATATACGGCTGCTTGTTGTATTTGTTGCCGGAAATGACAAAAGCTCTTAATAGTCTAATATGCTGTTGTTTTGTCGGTGGGATTGTTGGATAATATCTAAAATATTGATAGCACTTTGGTATTTGTAGTGCTTACAGTGCGATATGTCATATATAAAAAGAAAGACGCACACGTTCTCATAACATATTATGAAGATGGACGTTTATACGGAATGGAACAAAAAAAAGTTTATTTGATTAGTGGACGGTATTATCAAAGATGACTTTTGTTGCTACTGCTGCTGCTACTGGTCTGGTCTCCTTCTGCCGCAGTGGTGCTTTACTTTTGCTCGTGTTTTTTAATATTAAAATATTATTAAACCCTTTCATTCTGCTGCTGTTGTGCCCAGTATTATATTTTGCAGTGCACACAACACAATGATGTTATGAAGTAACGAGAAGAGAGATATAAATGTAATGCGATTGTGGCATGATGATGATGGTGATCATCGTGGTCATCATCATCACAAGGAAAAAAATGACAAGCTAGCAATAAATTACACATTACATTATTGCGACTTTTGTAACAAGGCAACAACAGAAACTGCAACGGCAGAGAAATAAAAGTAGTTCACTCGTATATCTCATCTTTTGCTACTCATGATGACGATGATGATTGGTATGACAAAAAGTTATCTCGTTAGTTAAACATATGGCATGGCTGTTGTTATTTGTGGCGGTTGGTGATGGTGGTTTGCTATGCCTGCGACTTGTGACAGTTTTGATGATGTAGCCAATTTTAGAATTAGGTACTTCTAGCATAAAAAAATTATATTGCGCTATAATATATTTTTTTGCGTATTAACTACGTACTGTGTAGCAAGTTAATTTTATTTATGCCTCGTTTGGCGTTCCATTTTTTATTCTTGGTATTGGTGGTAAGCTTTGTTGTGACGCTTATTGTTGTTGTATGCGTTTTTTGTTCAGGTTTTTCCTTCAGACCAGACGACCAGAAAAAACTTTTTTGTTCCTTTCTGGTGAACGAACGAGTTGTGTGAGTGAATGAGTGAGCATCATGGGCACCTATCTTGAAATTTTATTTTGAAGAAACGCTTTCTTTCGCAATCCACGTGTCTTTTGTCATTTTGAAATCTCTGGCAAAATTTTTAACGGTTCCCTGCTAATCATCATGGTGATGATTGGGATGACGATGCTCACGATGGAAATGAAGATGTAATAGAAAGGGAGTTTCTTAAACAGATTTTTTCCTCTCTACATAAGCTAATTAGTCATTCATGAGCACTCATTCGAGAGATGACCGACTCTTTCTTGAAACTCTTGAATAAATGAAATAGGTAATTAAGAAAGACTTGTTTTACCTGTGTAACCATAGCAATTGACAGAAGAAGAAGAGAAGCAATCAGCACCAACAAATCAGTCACTTTGTTAACCACACATCACAACTTTACTCCACAACAGATCACACAACATTTAACAAAAAATCTTATCCAATTTCCGCTTCCATTTATTATATTCAAATCAGTACTCTCTACTGTTTTTTATGAAGAATGTAATCATTTTCTGTGTAGAATGCAGATTAAAGACAGATTTTTGTTAAAAAAGAAGATTGCTGTTGCGGCTTGTTTGTTTGAGAGCACACACGCGTGTATGCAATGTGCTTGCTTGCTGCATAGCTAATCAATATCCGTGTTTAATCAGTTGAGGAGAGGTGTGAAATGAAAGTTGCTTGCTATAATATTGTTGTGCGATTATAGGCTTATCATTATGTAAACAGCAACGACTGCTAATTTGTGTTTGTAATTGAGACTCGTCAAACAAAAAAGGAACATAAAGAGAGATAATCTTCTTCCGCCCACGCATTTTATTACCATGTCGTTGCGCAATTAGCACCCTATCACCTGTAACAACCTGCCTGTGTGTGCTCAGATTCAGATCATTTTTTAAAAAGATTAATAATATTTTTTTTGCTTGTACCTCCCTTCACCTGCCACGAGAATCAATCCACCGGAAAGAAACATTTCACCTCACCCACATCACTGCTTGAATTTCCTCACTTGACTGAAGAAATCGCATTCAAAGGAAGTCACCACCACAAAGTCAAATGAAGTGGCAAGGATTTCCTTCCTTCCTTTTTCCCCATTTAAAACATTTTTAGCCCTTTATCTAGTCCCTCTGCCTAATCACCCTGAATTTATGATGAATGATGAGCTGTTGCCAAAAAAGTGAGAGATATTTATGGGAATACAAATTATTGGTGATGATAGGACCCACTTCTCACACGAAAGCGCATGCTTGCCTGCGACCAAGCATGTATGCATTTTTTACCCCATTTCTTTCCAGTTGCCAAACAAGTTTATAGACAAGCTGACGCTGCTGCTATTTCTGCTGATTTCCTTTCTCAGAAAAAAACTTCACTTTTTTTACACTCCACACAAGCTTTACTGCGAAGAAGATCAGATGTCAAGCGATAAACAAAAAGGAGATTTTTCAAAGGAAAATGATGACAAGGTTTACTGCTTGCTGAGCTGCTGGAACGAACAAAAAAACATATCTCTCCGAGAAATCGTTACACCGACTATCCCGGTCCCAGTGCAATTTGCACTTGTGTGTGTGCTCCATGCAGCAAATCACAAAAAATCACCTAAACAGAGTCGTCGTTCGTTATGTATCGTTGCGAAAGCAGACAAGGGAAAATGATAAAAGATGCTGCGTTTGTAAAGACACGTGAAAAAACATGGATGGGGAGAGACGTGCAAAAAAAAAACGAAAGTGGTGGTAATCAGCATAAAGCACTTTTCCAAGTGATGATCCTGATCATCTAAACGAAATCTCTTTATCCATCTACTATACCACGAAAACGAAATAGGACACAGCAGCACACACACGTTTCTCTGTGTTTGTAGCAAGTGATAACAAAAATCAGAGCAGGCAGAAGAGCATGTCGTCGTGAAAAGTAAAGCAAGTATTATTATGGCAAGAGAAAAAGGGTTAAAGATTTTTTAGCACGAAAAGCATCAGGCGTTAATGTTTAGGAGCCGAGAGAGGAGCAGATATATATACATAAAATGTAACGTAATAATAGAGAGGGAATTGGAAGAAAAAAAAGAGTTATCTCCTTTCCTTCCTTCTTCCATTCGACAGCAGATTTTTTTTACTCTGTTGCGTTCAGTATGAAATGGATATCATAGCCAAAACGGAGCACGTCCAAGTTGCCAACTGTTTCCGGGTGATCCCCACACAGTCTTCGGTTGTTCACGAACGTCTGCAAAATAAACACAGATAAGTAATGAGTATATACACACATACGGCACATGTTCATTCTTTCTTCTTCTTCATCCCATGACATACATAGAAACTTTTATAGGGAATCTATAAAAAAAGATCATTTGTGTATGTACTTGAGCTAGTGATCATGACGATCATTTATAATATAGATAGGCAGTGTGTGAAATGTGATGTTTCTTTCTAGTTTGTAGAAACTAGACCCTGGTGAAATATCGCAATAATGTTGTTGCCGATGGAAAAAAACGGAGTAGTAGAGTAGACATTGACTTGACGGACGGGCTATTATAAACTGAAAGGAAAAGTGTTATGTAAGCTTGTGCATTATATCGTTCTCGTGTTGGCAGACTGGCAGATAGAGAAAAAAAACGAGCAAAAGAAAATCAAGTTTGAAAGCTTGGGCCACTTAACATTTTCCTCGCCTCTTCTCTGCAGTTCTGCAATGCAAACATGGAATTATATGTAAGTATGTAGAAAAGGGATTGGATGCCTCTCTCTGCTGACACCCACGTGATTCCTTTTTATTTCCCCTTTGAGCAATGCGCATTTATTTTATTTATTCTTTTCCCTGCTTTTCTCGATACTACAAAATACTGACCAGTGTCCGCTAAAAAAGAAAAATCTATACTTTTTTTGTTTGATGGAAGAGGAGGAAGAAGAAGAAGAAAAAAATAAATATAGAAAAGCAATCATAATCTCTCCCTGGTTGCCCAATACTCATGACATGCCTCTCTCTCTTCTCTCCACTTCACCAGTTCGAAAAAAAACTAATTTTGCCAAGAATGCAGCAGAATAAAAAGCTTCGCTTCCGCTGCATTAACCCTTTCACTTTATATATTTCCATTATTATTTGTTCTTTGGGTGTAGTAGCATAGTAGTATGCCATGCCACTACTTTCCTCATCTCAACTTTTTTTCTTTTCCGGCATATTTTTATACTTGTATGATTGCGGAAAGGAAATGGAGGAAATTGCAATTGGATAGAGAGAGAGAGAGAGTAAAAGCAGTGTAGTGTCAGAAGGAGAGCAAGTCATGCATGACAATGCGCTGCTGCTTCTGCTGTTCTGTTCTACTGGCCAATTTCACCGGACAACAAAAGCCGGAGAGAATCATGTACCCGAAGAAAGTAATGCTATTTGCTATTGCTGCAAAAAAAAGGAAATTTTCTCCCTTTTCCCTACGGCATCAAAGAATAAACTTTTATATTCAAAATCCACTCTACATTTCTAGAGAGAGAGAGATTCGTTGTTACGAAATAAGTAGCATTTTTTTCTGTGATGGCCTGAATAATATATTTTTTGTCAAGTCTCAAGCTGCCCCACTCGAAACAAGCTTGCTTTTGCTTCCTCGTGTCGGTCGGTCGGTTGGTGTCAAAGTCACAAGAAACACGGAAAAGAGTTGATGCGGAAGCGTAACGAGTGTGTACAATGTCTTAAATGTACAAACACATTAAACTAGATAGATACACGCGGAATGGAAGGAAGACACGACACGACATTCTTGAAATTGTAAGTCTACCCATTTCCCTGCTCTGCGCTAAGCACCAGAGCCAACACAACAGCACTAAATTACACGCGTAAATAGTTTGAAAAGCCATTTTCCAGACAGTGAAACAACGTTAATGGCTTGAGAGAAAGAGAAGGAAAAAAAACTCTGTATGTGTTATGCGGGAGAAGATGTAGCAAAAAGCAAAATAATTATGTGGTGAAAAACTACACTCTCAAGATTCTGTACACAAAAGCATGGTTCACATTTTTTAGACTACAAAAAGCTGGTGGGATGAGAGTTCCGTGTTGTAAAATTGAATGGAGCGATAATGGCTCTGTGAGAGAAGAAACTAGTGTTAGGAAAAAATGTCGGTTTTTGACAAGACGTACCCCATTTGTTGTGTTCAGGTCTCTAACCGTAAAGCAATTAGATGCGGGTTCGAAGGCCAGTACCGCATGTCGCTTTTCCACGGGTGCACTTGCTGCAACGGCAGACGTTGACAATGTCTAGAAAAAGAAAGAAACAAAAATAAAAGATAAAAAAAACCAAGTCAAAAAAGAATTTTCACTAGATTTCTCAATGGTTTTCTATATAACGGTGACGATGACGGTAATTAGTGTCGAGCAAAACAATGAAAATGACAAAGTGAAAATGGAAAAATAGTATAGTTTTTTACTGAATTCTTTTTCTCTCCCCTATTCCCTCCTCCTTCGCCACCGCTGCCTCCTCCACCTCCTCCCCCACTCTCAACAGAACTGTTCATAATGTTATGGCTATTGTTGTTATTGTTTTCTTTGGAATCCGACCCCTTTTCTAGAAACTTGAGTCTCTGAGCGACAATGTTTTTGGGGATAACTGAAGCAATTTCCTGGAGAAATTCCTCCTCTGCAGGCACCGTGCTCGAGGAGCTATCAGTGCGTCTGCGCAAAAACTCTGGCAGACCTGCAGCGTTTAGCACGTTGGATGCCTCTGTCCAAGCCATGATGATGATGATAATAATAATATGTAATTATTATTGCGCTTTTTTACTCTTCTTCTTGATTAATTTATTATGAGATGAGCAGAACAACAATACGTTATAAAAACAGCTTGCAGTTGTTTGCTTTTCCCTATTTTGTCAATGTCAAGCCATATAGGGAATTAAATGGATGATGATGATGATGGCGATGCCTCAAGAGTGGCAATAATTTTATGGTCACTCAACAAAATCCACTACTATGTCCACTGTCACGGTCAAATCACACATCTATAGGCTATTTAGTAGAGCTTCTTTTAATGAGTGATGATGACAAGACGACATTTGAATCGGTCCTCCAAAAAAAATTAATATGGATATATATATGTGGAAGTCTGCTGCTTTTGGAGTTTAAAAAAATTCTCGCAGGCGATTGTTGCACCTGTTCCACCATCAGCGCAGTACAAAAAGATGGATAATAAAGAAACTGCAGCAGGCAGGAAAGATCTAAATTTGGCACTTTGAATTGTGTCATGCGAGGCTGCAAGGGACGACAATTTTCACATCTTCTTTCTGGTATGTAGTAATATTTTTTACACCTATAAACCAACCAACCACCAGCACACGATCACTATAAACAAGACAAAATTTACAAGTTGTGCGAGTAAAACTTTTGGACGATAATGGAATGATCAGGTTGATTCGCACTAATTTGCATAAAATGGAATCCCATCTCTTCTTGACAAAAGAGATGTTTTATTATTAGCACCTGCTGGCGTCAGTCAAGTAAGCCAACTGAACTGAGGGAGTGAGAGTGAGAGAGGAGAACAATGTAATTTATTTTACAACAACAGCAACAACTTCTGCAGCTGCTGCTGGTCAATTTTGGGAATACTATTATTTTTCAAAAGTGTACTAATTACATATTATGAAACCATCTTTACTTTACATTTGCACATTGCACTCTATGTTCAAGTAATTAACAAGTGTGTGCAGTAAACTGTAAAGAAATATATAGCACAATAGGCAATAGTAGTAGAGGAGTGAAAAAGAGAAAAGAACAATGGGTGTGTGTATTAGGTACTACTCCACATAATACACTGGTAATGGTGATAATGATATAATTTGAGATTATTTTGGATGAACATGTGAATTGGACGCAATAAGAACAAGAAATGAAAGGGCTGAGTGCACAATGCAATGAGAAGCAAATGAGAAGATCTTTGTAGATCTTCATCATCATCATGATCATCATCATCATTATTATCATCTTCTCATTCCTCTTGTTCTGCTGCTGCTGCTGCAGAAGAAGAATACGAAGACGAAGAAGAAAATAATAATATTGTCAAATATTTTGAGTGGGCATGAGCAAGGTTAAACTCTGCAATGCGCACACCACCGCACGTTTTGGATTGAATAAGTTTTAATAGCCAAAAACAGCTAAGCCCTGAAATAATAATAGGAGATGGAAGAATGAGAGAGAATGCACAGAATGTATGGTCAACATCATCATCATGATCATCGGCATGGTTGGTTTTTTGGAAGATAAGCATAATTTGAAGATGATGATGAAGGCGATGGTATGCTGACAGTGGACAAGCTCAAGTGAAGAAGAAGAGGATAATCACCAGCGCAACTGAAATGAGGAGAGAAGAGAAGCAGGCGTGTGCCGAATATGGAATTTGACGCGATGATCATGATGATGATGACGCTGCTGTTGCGTTGTTGCAGCTGCTAAAAAACCAGCTAATTTAGTTGCTGATGATACTGCGCCAAGAAAAGGATCCTTTTGGATGGGAATGATATGGAACAATGGAACGTTTTTATTGCTTTATTATTATATGATATAGCATAATATAATAGATTGATATAGATAGTTAGTTTAACTGTAAAGTGTAGTAAAAGAAGGATGCTGACTGAGTCTGAAAAAAATTTGGGTAATTTAAAATTTATATGCAGTAGTAGTAGCTGACGTTGTTATAGGATCAATGAAATGCTTTCAGATCAATTTTTGGTTTTGTTACCAATTTTAGCCAACGAGAGGTGAGTACCGTAGTAATGATGATGATAGGGTATACTACAATAAGTAATTAAATTAGAATTTTCATTGAAAGCTTATGATGTATGAGGCAGAGCAGTTTTTGTAAAATGGAATGATGATACCATTTTTAACATAATGCTCAACAACGTCATCGTAATATCTGCATCGACATCACTGCTTAAAGGTCACAAGGAACTTATGGCCAACGCTACAAAAATGTAGCCTACACACTTTTGTAGTAACAAGTCGTCAAAAGACATGAGTGCGGCGGAGCAGCGTCAAGTCAAAAAAACGCCAACGCCATCAACAACAACACCACCGCCAAAAAAAATCAAAACGTTTCATTTTTCTCATTATCAAATCAATCATATAATAATAACCGTGTAATATTTTAAATAATGATTTTTTGTACAAGCCAAAAGTCATGTTGCTATGATATTTTTACATGCTGACCGCGCTATGACCACCAACTACTGGTCACTTGTTCCTCCACCTCCGCAACGACATTGCATCATTAAATCGCATGAGATGACCAAGAACAAGGACTTTGTTTTCTTCTTCTTCTTCACTTCCTCCTCGCTCCACCTCCATTTTCCATTAAGAATGCGCGCAGCACAGCAATTGATTAAAAACTATCCTTAAACTATCCTCCACTCCACACAAACAGCTGTCCACACTATGCTATCATCACGCACACGGATGTAATATTTGCTCGTCAGCATCAGCATTATTATCAACACCATTTTTATTTATCCAATTTCCTTATCATTTCTCATTCCTTATCTACTTTTCGTGCGAAAGATTACACCATGCATTCTGTTCCTCCTCCTTCTTCTCATGCAAACGTAATGCATCTTGTTCGTTTTCAAAAATCAAATGGTTTTCTTGACCTTCCGCTTCCAAAATCCCATTAGCCCACCTTCTTGTTTCAAGAGAGAAAATGCTGATGAGGAGGTGTTTAAAACGCGATATATCTTTACTACTTTATATTTTCTCGTGAGGTTCGTTTCATTTGAAACGTGACTCATTTCTCTGTTCACAAAACTCCTATTTCTTGTTTACTGCGTTGCTCCCCCAAAAGAGATACATGGATTGGTACAAAGAGAGAGAGAAGCAATAAAATTTAAATATTATTACGCTTTTAGTGTGTTCCATTCCCACAGCCCGTTTTGGTACATTATGGGCAAATGGAGATCCCATAATAATCCCACCGTCGTAATAATAATAATCCTTTGCTAAATATTTTTATGCAATCATAATAACCATCATAAAATATCCTGTTTACTTGCAAAAAGGTGATAAACGAATATGGACTAGATATATTCTTGGTACAAGCCAGAAACTGGCGCCACTCGCGCACAACTCACTACTACCTACCCATAATATTATAGCAAAATATTGCAATTTTCAACAAGGAGACCAGTAGAACCAGACCAAAGCGGATAGATAGATAGCCATAATGAAAAAGACCAAATATTTTTGTTGGATTACCCATTTCTCTCTCTTGCCGATAGTTAACCCTTTTCTATATTGTCATATTGACCATAACATGCCCACCATGTAGTATGGTAATGGCTACTAAAGCTGTCCAAAAATTACAATATGTAGTTCAGAATTGCACTATATTCCACGCTCGTTAGCTCTCTCTCTCTCCCCACTTGTCAAAAAACCAGCAGTCATTTTTCAAGAGCTCATTTCAGCGTGGCTTGGTTTTGGCTTGGCTTACGACAAATCGTTTGTTTGTGACCCTCACATTTCACTCTGCTGCGCGGTTTGCTTACTTTTTCCATTCCGTTCATGGTCATTTTTACGCTAAGTGGTTATCAGCAATTCTCGGCAAAATGGAATAAACGAAAGCAATAATAACATTGAATATAAACTTTGTGGACAATTCGATTGTGGATGCGTTAAAAGAATAAAAATTTGCTGTGATCGTGTGGTGATCCAATACAATTGAATGGTAAAAACTGGTCAAGCTATAATAATCATAATAATAAACCGTTTACTCACGATTTTCTCTGCGCTATTGCATTTTTGATAAGAAAAACTACATTTTGTATGCAGCTTACTTAACTTGATTGTGTCGCTGACATTCAAATTAACCGTGTGTGGTTTTTACTTCATCAAATGAAGTGACCAGTGATTTGGCGAGTGACCATTTATTTTGGCTATCACCTCCTCACATGATTAAGATTACGACAACGACGACGATGATGATGATGATGAGCAGGAAGATGAATGGTGCTTGTTTTTTGGAGAGAGAAGAAAAAAAAGGATAAGGTGCGGCGGTCATTTTATGGGTGGCTCAATACATGCCTACATTAAATAATATTATGATGACGATTAGCTGACCAATGACCATAGATCCATTCCGTTATGTATGTCCATCCTATTTAAATATTATCATAATAGAATATAGCTCGCTCAACTCTACGAATGCCATCATGCTACCTTTTTAATTTGATGACGCTTTTTTTCTATCGCACTTTTTTTCTTTCTTTTTTTGCTCTCCTGCTAAATAGTCATCATGGTTATCATGGTGGTGATCGCCGTAGCCATATCATTCCATAATAATAATCATCAAGATAATCAGAAAGTGTATCCTTTCTTTTCTTTTCAGAGAGATAGGTGGTGGCGCGCCTATGTCACGCAGCGAGTCACAGTTTAACTAAATGCTCGTTTTGTAGCTGCTGTCATGAGAATAATTATTTACTACAGAGAACAACGACAGGATCGTAGTGAAATATTTAGATGGGAACGATGACTCATAAAGTATGTAGTAGTGATCATGATGATTATTATTATGTTGATGGCAAATGCGATAAGCGATGGGCAAGGAGTAATAGGAGGAATATATTAATAATTTTAGGGGGCTGACTTCTTTTTGGGAGGAAGGAGGCTAACGGTGTACATTATATTTCATTTTTATAACATATTTTTCTTCTGTTCTTCGTGCAAAAAAAGAAGAAAGCAGCAGCAGCGGCAGCACAGCAACAGATTTATTATAGCATGTTTGAAAAAAAAACTGTTATGATTTTTATCAGGAAAAAATTACTGCACGCCAAAAGGTCTCCCAACGAAGATTAAGCTGTTATTTTGAAATAGACAACTGCTTTTTTTATAGAAACCGTGTCAAGGTTTCGCTGCCGATGTGCTCTTGCTCTGAGAGCTCTCTGCTGCAGCTACACATATATTTTTTACTGACGAAAGAAAGAAAAAAACGTAGAAAAAAGGAAGAAAGGAAAGAAGAATCTTCTCTCTGTTTTGTTTTTGTTGGTTTTGCACAAAAATAGCAGGGTTATGCAGGGTGAGGAGCACAGAAGAACACATCTGTACAGAAGATGTGTATATAAAAAATAGCGTTTTTCTTCAAGATTTGGAGATGATGGTGATAGAACATGGTACAGTTTTGTTGAAATGTGTGTGGTGTTAATATTTGTAAAGCAAAAACCAAAAATTTTGATCTTGTAATCTTGCACACTTTTCATCATCACTGCTACCACCATACCATACCATACCACCAATCTAAAAAAAATTCATTTGGAAAGTTGCCATCTCTCAAGTATTCTTTCTTATTGACTTTGATGATAAAATCCGACACCTAAAAAATAGCAGAATACTTTGTTCGTATACTGTACAGTACACCAGCCAGTCTTAAGATGAGGGACTCTTTTTTTGGGCGTCAGAAAAAAAATCTGTTGAGATTGAGTCGTAGTAGACGATTTTTATTATGCATGGCAAAATATTATTGAATTGAGAGTTTCAAGATCACTGCAAAATATCCCACTTCACTTCTTCAGCTTGGCTGAGAATGAAAGGCTGAAGGATATAAAAATTATTATTTAAGAAGACATAAAGAGCAGCAGCTGCTCCTGCATTTTACATTTACATCATCATCATCTTTAAGAAAAATATTTAATAATAATAAAGAGATCAATGTTGCGGTATGCCATTGGCTTTGTACAGCTTAATTGGAAAAATATTAGGATTGGAACAAGAAATGTCATTTCAAGGCAGTATAGCAGCATAAAACGAAACAAAAATAGTTTTTCGTCGTGAGATGCTCGACTTGAAGACGTTTTTTTATGTGGATGTAAGCATTTTCTTATCTTGAATTGCGATATGCTCCACTGACTTACGTCAGTACTACTGACATTTTGAATACCACATTATTTGTAGTTTAGTCTATCTTCGTTAATGATGTCATCACGATAATTAATTAGGGAAATGCGGAGACAATTTTCATGATACCAGCATTATCTCGTGCTCTTTTTTTGTTATTATTATTCGAATGAATGAGCCATTTAGTCGGTACAGATAATAATTAAGTGTACTTTGTTATCTTACTTGATTGCTGCGTGGAGGTTGATGTAAAAATCTAATATCACATTCGCTTCCACTGCCAACGAGAATCGGCTTTTGGGTCGAGAGTCGAAATGAGATTGTGCCTTGGCTTTGGAATAAAAACCACTGGATTTCCTTGTCTTCGTCGTTATTATGGTGACCGTTGACAATGTCATCATCGTCGCAGTACGTCCATGCTACTGAACTAGATGATCTGGGTCTCTGCTGCTGCTGGTTACTAAAGTGACGGGAAAGGTGATGCGAGGGGGGAAGGGGAGAGTAGAGCTCAAAGTCTAGGCTAACCGATTTCTCCTCCTGTCTTGTTGCTGGATTATCGCCGCGGTCATGATCATCATGTTGGCTGGGGATGTAAGAACGATGAAACATGCTGTCGCAGAGTGATTATCTTTTTGGCGTGATGATGAGTTTTGTCCTCTTCGTGACATTCAGTCATCCGTAGAAAAAAAAAGTCTATTGACATTGGCACAAAAGGTATTGAAATCTTCTGCAAAAAAAAAAACAAAAAAAAACAAGAAATTAAAGCGAATCGCATTTATGCACATTGTTTGTTTTGTTATGTTTGTGGTGGAATGGAAGGTTTTAAAAGAAATTAGACACGGAGGCGCTTGATTTGCAAATTTTTTTGTGCAAAAAAAATGAAAAAATATATTGCTTTGCCGTCAACAGCAGTATCAGCCTTGAACATGAACTGGATGGTACAAATTTGGAATTAGTTTTTTAAAAAGTAAAGGTATTTTTTATTGAGGCTGGCACAGGTACATGATAATAATTGGTTATAAGGTATAGGGATTTTGGACAAAGAAAGAGAAAATGGGCAGGTGGAGAGAGAATGAATGAGATGATGATAAGCTTTTATATAATTGAGTGCACTTATTGAAAATTGGCTATCTATTAGCTGTGTAGTGTACCAGGTAATTATACACCCTTCTTGTTCAGTGCAAAAAAAACATGTAATATAATAACAACATTGTATCATATCATGTTGTTGTAGTATATCCGCCATATATGGTCAGTATTCACCTGAAATGGTCATTTTATATAGATAACTAGCTATTTTGTTAAAAACTTTTTTTTGCATGCCAGCAGAGAGCTCGTAAAACAATAGGTCCATATTTGGCCGATGAATGAAAAGACATGTAGTATTACATGATCTTGCAATTTTGGTCATTGGTCAGTGCAGCAGGATTTGTGCAAAAAAATACGAGCCGAACCAGGATAATCCGCGATTAGGAGTTTTTTTTATTTAAAAAATAATGGGCTGGTCGAACATAATAACCATTATCGAACATGAGAATTCGTTTCACGAAATACTGACAAGCACATTTTAATTAATTAGTACATTGAGGATTATAATGATCAGTTTAATGAATAATCCAGACAAATGTGCTCATTATCTAGCATATATCCGCATGCCCGAATGTATATGTAACCAGTTAATTTACTTTAACTATTACAAGAACGATATATCAGTGGACAGTGGTCGAGTCCAGGAACAGTTTTCAAGTCGTTTACAGACAGAGGACAAAAAAATAAATGGTGGGAAAAGTAGCCTCTGGACTCGTCCTCCCATTATCCCTATCATTGACATTAGCATTCCAACTTTCTTTGCCGAAATATTTAAAACGAATCTATTTTCCGTTATTCCTCCTTTTCTGTTGGTCAATAATTCCTTGACCATTATTTTCTTTTTTACCTTTCGTGTAACTAAAAGTCAGAGTCACGACGACAAAGGACAAGCACGCATATTTCCTTTCCCAGACGAGGAGCGATGACGATGAGCATTTTCTCACAAAAACGAAGAAGACAAAGTGTAGTTTTGGAAGACAAGACACAATGGTCATCACATCAGCGTAACATATAATTATTATAGATGGTCACGGAACAAAAAGAAAATGGGCACTGCTGTTCCTCCAGTAAGATGAATAGTTAGAAATGCATTAGCATTTTTATTATCGTGGGTGCTATACTTCTGGCCCGGTCATCATCATCGTAGAAAATTGGACGATATGAATTTCTTTCTTAGTTGGCCATGCTAAAAAGGTAAGTAGAAAAAGATGGATGGACGCGGGCGGACACGACGACACGGAAGAAGTAGTCATTTCTTTCTTTCGTTTTCTTTTTTCTAGTCGGGGATACCAGTTGACTGGTACAGGTACACAAATTACTGGGTGATGTGATGACACCTGGTCATGCACCAAATATATATATAATGCGTGCATATGGACTCCTGTCTCCTTTTCCATGAAAATTACATTCCATTTTCTAGGAAGGCAGGCAAGGATGGCAGGGCGTAAAAAGCTTTAAATGGCTTGTTATAACCGTATTTTTTAAAAGAAGATAGCCATTTATTTCCCCGTGATTTTCACGAAGACGACAGCAAAAAACAGAATATATTTATCGAACGAGAAATGATGGCTGTATAAAAAGGAGACTGAGTGAGAGGGCTTGCCTCTACTGAAATTTTGTCAGTTGACCAAGTTGTCGGATGCGCCATGTCGAACAAGGAAAAAATAATGTAGAGAAGAGGAAGAGAGATTATTTTTCTTTCCTTTTTGTTTTTGCTGAGGAATAAAAGGGAAAGCGGAAATCATATCATGAGGAATCATCCAAGTTCACCGGAAACGCCAAGTAAAAGCAGTTTAGGATCTCGAGGATCATTTTCCAACAGCCTTTCCTCCAAATCCGTCCGATTTCGATTTCCGTTCAAACAAAAACCTCCCGGTGGAGTTTCCCTCTCCAGATCTCAAACAATTAGTACGGACAGTCCGTCTGGAGGGTATGGGAGTGGAGGAGGTGGCGGTGGATTTTTAGGATTGCGGAAACATTTCAAGGCGAGCAGTGCGGCACAAGGGGCAATGCAAGCCAGGTAGGTAGAAAAAATAACGTTCATTATTACTAATTCTTTTGTAGCAGAAAAAAAGCTATTTATCACAAAAAATAATAATAAGCTATTATAGCATAATATTTTTGATAGTGCAGCGTAAGAATGCAATTTGCAGTGATAACATTTGTCGTCATTTTACAATTTTTTAGAAAGTTGCATTCATGAGGAGCCTAGTCGATTACCATTTTTATCATGCGTAACATCTTATCAAGTGGAGATAAAGTAGTCGTAGCAAAAATCACAACACTTTTCGAGTCAATTACTGCACGCTTTTTTTCTTATCAAGTTATGCCGTCAGAGTTACTGCTGCAGCAGCAAAAAGATCTCGTTTTTGACTCTAAAAGAGATGAATGGTAGGGAGGGAGGGAGGAAGGAAGGAGGAAGAAAGGGTTAAAAAGAATGAAAACTGCATTGCAACAACTGAAAACGCAACAACAGCCAATTACACTGACAATTTATCGATTGAACTAGTCTGATATTTTTAAAACAATAACTCATTCATTCATTCTCAGAAGGAATTGAAACAATTTTGTTTGATCTGCATAGTTGATTGTGGACTATTTTTCGCTGAAACGATCACCTTCTTCCTGCTGCCTTCCTCTTTAACCCTTTCGCATTGTTTAAAAAAATAATAATATTTTTAAGTGTAACCTTGTCCAAACTTACATGAACTTCACGTTGTAGACTAAACTATAATTACTGTTATCATTTTTTATCGCATGAAACTCGCTCGTGTCTCTTTTTGTACTTATGACGCGTGCGTTCCTATAATCCTGTGCTCTTATCATGAGACGATAATGCACTTTCCTTTTCTTCTAATGGGTTTCTGGCTCCTCTCGCCTCTCTCATCTACAAGTCGTTTTATGAATGCATAATAATTTTTTTTTGTAACAACGCGTCAATCAGCAGCAAGGACTATAAAAAATGTGTAAAAAGTGCATACAAAACTGCACCAAAAAATTTTTGTGCAGATACTATTTTTTAATGCAGACAATGAAATTGAATAGGTGACGACTGTAATAAAAAGTGTAAGATGAAAGATGACCCAAAAATATGAAAGCTACAGAAGAGAGTTGAAATATGTATCTAAAATGTCCTTGCGCATTTGCCCATTCATTCATTCAATCAGTTTTGACCGTTTGATGGACTTTTTAGAGAGGAAAAAGTGAAGAGCACAATTTGCATAACAATTTAAAGGAATTTATAGTTAAATGAATGATTAGAAAGGTTTTTTTACCTTGCTTCTTTTGGTGATATGATGCGTTTGGAATTTTATTGTATATAAAAAAGTATAAAAAACAAGTTGGCCACTGATTGATTTTAACTCATCTGAAATCTAAGATGACCGTCACCATCACTTTTTAAATTTATGTATAACGTTTTCACTTTGACACAAAATTACCCGTATATAGTGATAGGTTTCTTTTAGTTGGCTTATCTTAACCAATTCCTTAATATATTCAGTGATAAGCGCGACGCCAAGAAGTACTACAAGAAATCAGATTCGCAAGTATATATAGAGTTAAACAGTCAGAGATTTAATAATACTGAAAGTTATATTTTTGGCAGATCTATAAAAAATTTCACAGTTCACAGTTTGGCACATGGCCACATTTGCATAATATTTAAAAATAAGTATCCGCTGGTCAACTAAAACTCATTAAGCGCGTTTCCTCATTAGCGCTATGCAATCTTCATTAAAATTTAAAAAATAACAGCACAGCACATAATAATTGGCTGTCCTCATCAAACATGACAAATTACACCGATTTCACTTCATTATATATTTTTTTGGCATATATTCATTTAAATTTGCGGGAAAGACCTATCACAACTTGTTTCACGTTTCACTCACTCCGCAAATTCATGCACCTACATATTTTTTCTAGTGAAGATGATCATGTCACCAAAATCACCTCACCACACCTTGTGCACATGTTACTGTGATCTACATATGACCATATAATATAGTCTCCAATAAAAAAATGTGTAAAAAAAAGATGAACAAGCACAGTCTTTTTTTCCTTTTCTGTTCTACAAACACGTTTGTGTAAATCCATCAGATCTGTTTCACTAAAATTTATTCCTCCTTAACATCATCCCCCGAACCTCTTGTTATTCTTCTTTTTTGGAGAAATCCGTAAAATAAATGTACGGACAAACAATAAAGAAGATGATGATGATTTTTTTTTCTCAGAAGAAAAAAGGTGATTTGATGATCACGGGCCTGGGGTTAACTTTAAGATGGGATGGGAGAAGCTAACGTGTGGAGTGTGTGCTATGTGTCGACTTTACACACATCATTTAATATAATAATTTCTTCGTTTGCCATGTCCATGTTTGTTTGTGTGGGAGGATTTACACTATTTACTACATTTTATATTTATTTTGCACACTCACAATTTCATCATATGAGTGGAATTGTACATTGCGAAACATTGTAGATGTGGTGCCGTAAGTGACGATATTATAGGGATGGATGACGAGACTTTTCATTTCAACAGACAAACAAAAAAAGAAGTTTGTAGCAGATGTTGAGGAGATTGTGAGAGCTCCTCTCCGTGTCTCACTGTATGTTTTTAGCAGAAGTTGAGGGAGGCTTTACAGCTGCAGTAGAGTTGAACCTGTGCATGTTGATATATTTTTTACGAGAGCTCCACACACAAACTCGACACCAGTTCAGAGTTAGAGTCACAGAGAAGAGCTCATCCTTTTACTTTACAAGGTATCAATTTTTACATGTAAAGTTGGGCATCTCATTTAAGGCATTGATATCCCGAGCAAAGGAAGCTTTAAAGCCGGATAGCCTATAACACGCATTCAAATGAATATTACTTGTCGCAGAAAGTACCGGATATCTCGGAAAATAATTAACCGATTTCAACAAAAAATAGCTCAAATTAAAGACAATTAGTTGTTACATATTTTGTATGTTTTTTAATCAGAAAATCGGAATTATAACTATCTGTAAAATGCCTTTTTAATATATTTTACATGATATTTTAAAATACAAAAACTATTTTCTGATTAAAAAACATACAAAATATGTAACAACTAATTGTCTTTAATTTGAGCTATTTTTTGTTCTTCTTTCTGCGACAAGTAATATTAATTCGAATGCATGTTATAGGCTATCCGGCTTTAAAGCTTCCTTTGCACGGGATATCAGTGCCTTAACCGTGTTTCCTTGACTTCGACTTCATCGTGAACGGCTATGGATTGTGCATGGGAATGCCAACACATGGCGAAACAAGGAGGATTATGTCAGTAAAAATGTGTAATGAAGACAAATAGATAGAGTCAGAAAGAGACAGAGACGAAGCTTAGAACAAAAATGGGAAAAAGGAAGAGACGGATTTTGGTGTGCATGTATATGTAATAATGTGTGCAGAGTAATTAAGATTTTCAGGGGATACGGTTTAATGCATTTGGATGTTTGGTGATGAGATGATGAGTAGACATGGGAGCTTAATGACTGTAATGAGTAATGAATGACTTAATGGGTAATTATTTGAATGATGAGTCTTCCTTCTTTATTGAGGCGAAAAGACTATAACAAAGAGAGAGAGAGCATAAAACGAGCGCATTTTGTATTGATGTATTATATTGGTCATTATTATGTAAAAGTGTTTAGACCATTTAGCTACTAGTCAATTTAAGTTGCAGTTATAATAATTACAATAGAAATTATGGCATTTTAAATGAAAGATAAATAAGTTTTGTACTACAACATGGCTGTAATTATCGTAAAATGAAATGGTGGGTGGCGAAACTTAAAAAATGAAGCCATCAGAGAGACGGATATATTTTTGGGGGCACTCTAAGACAATTAATTTGCAGCTGCATATAATAATAGTCGACTTAATACATTCAGTTTTAGCCAATACATGAATTAGCAGCTAATATTTTGCCAACGAGTTAGCAAGTTTTTGGTTAACAAATTGCATTTCGAAGAAAAGGTGAGACAAATCCATGAATCGCTGAATCACAGCTTGGCAAACCATTATAAAGCATGTAGTCCAAATGCCTGTGGCGCCATCTACAGACATTTTCGCAAGTCGGGTGACTACCCACAACTTCTTGCTTGTCTACCGTCTGCTGTCATTGTCAAGCAGAAACCAAAACAAACCAGGAAAGCAAAACAAAACACAGTTGTTGCGCTGCTGTCAGTCTGCTCACCTGTCAATGGAGCGTGGTTGGTCAGCCAGCGTTTTAATTTTGTTTTCTGAACTGAACTGACCATTTCGAATTTCGATAAGCATTTTAAACAGTGTTTTAATGCATGTCATCACTTTACTATAAGCTATAGTTAGTGAGAAGGGGAATTCATTTGATTTGAATGGATGCAACTAAATTAGTTTTGAAGAATTCCGAGCTTGTTGTTGAAAATAATGTGATTGTAGTACGTATTTAGTTAATATTTTATTGAGCAGTGTAATGGTGAAGTTAGTGGCACAAGTCTCTTCTGAATTGGTAACTTGTTTAGAAAGCTCCACTCACCTGGATCCCCAACCAATATGGATTGGAAGCGGAAGATCACCCCTGACCACACGGATCAGGCTTATCGGGAAGCTGTCGGGAGACTGCGGTCAATGCTTAGTCCCCGCCCGCAATCTAGATCATCAGTGCTTGGCTCTCCAATTAAGGTTGGTTTGGCTGTCCGTGTCTTAGAATGGGTTAACTAGTACCGTGTGGGTAAAGCAATTAAAATAATTATTCATTTTTGTGTATTTTTAGGAGAAGTCGCTGGCAAGTGCTTTGGACGGGTCACCAGAATTGCCGAAGAAAAGCTTCAATAACAGCATCCGTTCCATGTTCCTGAAGGACACGAACGTGACGACTCCCTCCATTTTGAACAACAACAACGCAAACTTGTATTCTACTGGAGGTGGTGGTTTGAAGGGTTCCAGCAGCACACCCGAATATTTAGCGGATCGGGAGGACGACCTGTTTGGGTTTATCGAGAAGCAGGGTGAATACATCACGCAGTTGGAGAAGGAAACCAAGTACTGTCGCGATGAGTTGGGTACGATGCTCGAGAAAGTTCGAGAGGTAATTTCTGAGAATGAGGCACTTCATGAGCAGCAAAAGAAAGATATACTGACCAGCATGATTAAGCAGCTGGATGAGAAAACGGCACCTGCGCCCGCCACATTGGACAATGCGCGACAGGCCGGGAAGAAAAGCAGTTATGCGGGGGCGAGTAACGTCATTTTGGAGAGCCGGGTAGCGGAGCTGGAGGCGCAATTGTCGCAGAGTCGGAGGAGTCTTCGAATAGCGCAGCAGGATGTGATGGAAATGCGCAAGGGGAAATTGGATGACTTGAAGAGTGGCGGGGGTGGAGGGAGTGGAAGAAGGGAGGGAGATTCTATTGCCACGAGTCATGATCCGTACGCCCATTGCGATCTGCACAGGGATGAGATTGAACGACTGGCCAGGGAAAAAGAGGACTTGGCTGATACGCTCTCCAAGCTGAAGCATATGATGACAGATTTGAAGGATCGGGAAACTGACGCCGCCAAGAAGGTGAAAAATAGCCTGGAAATTATTGAGCACATGCGTGTGGAAAAGGATCAGAGCGATATGGAGACTGGCAGGTTGAAGGAGGAATTGGATCGCTACCAAAAGCGAGTCCGGGACATGATTCAAGATCACACCAGAAAGTTGCACGAGGAGAAGCTTCAAGTTGAGCGAAAGTACAGGCAAGAGCTGGATCATTTGAACAACGAAATGACGCAAGAGTTGGATGCGCTGACAAAAGCCAGGATTGATTTGGAACGGCAGAAAAGGATTGAAACGGATTTACGGCGGGAGGTTGATATCAAACAAGCGACAATTGAGGACATGCGGCAGGAAATGCAGATTAAAATGGGGCATCTGCAAAAGGAACTCGCGCATGCGTTGTCAAAGAAAAGCACTGTGGAACAGGAGCTGATTAACACGCGGTTGAACTCGGAGAAAGCGGAAAGGGATGCGAAGCAGGAAGCAATACGGTTTCAGGCGGAAATTAATGCGCTGCGCAAGCGCCTCGAACAGGGCGACGTGGACTTGGTGAAGAGCCAGGATGCGATTGCCAAGCTTAACGATAATATCAACCAGTTCCAGAGGGAAGCTAGTTTGGCGAAACTCAGGTTGGAAGAGCACATTTCAACGGATCCGGACCTGCAGGATAAGGATGTTATGGGATTAATTCAGGATATGGAGGAGAAACACAGTAAGACCCATAAATTAGCCACTGAGAAACATTTTATAATTTTAATTGGCGGAAAATAATGGTTTTACTTTTCTGTAGGCCGTGATATGACCGAGCTTGAGCAGCTAATCCAGGTCCAGAACAACTTACTGGACAAGTTACGTGGCGAGTGTAAAACGCTCACGGATAAGCTGGAGGATACTCATCGGCAGTATAAGTATGCAGAGATAAGCACATCATTTCCGATACTTTAGTTTCACACCAACTTGTATGAATTTAATTAATACTATTTAACATGAAGGCGTTTAACCATATCTGCATTTTTGGTGGTGACTGTCTGTAGAAAGGAACGAGCCGTTCTGGAAAACGAACGGGAAAAAATAGCTCAAGCCAGTGAGCTGGCACACAAAAAAAGTTTGGAGCTTGAGCAACGTGTTCAGTTTTATCAAACTAGTCATGATCAAATGACTAATCGTCTCCATAAGCTAGAGCTGGACGATAAGGCTCGATCCGACCGGGTAAAAGCTACAATAATTAACTAACATGCTTTCTCTTTGTTGTCTGTTTTTTTCAGGGAAGAACTGAGGAGTGGGTTGCAGAGTTGCGTCGAGTCAATCAGAAATACCGATCCATCCTCCGCCCCAGCATCTGCTGGAGGTAATGCCGCGGCGCCTCAGCGTGCGTCGTCTACAGAGGATTCACCGGAAGCAATCAAGCTGCAAGAGCAACTGGATGATTTCCTCAAACTCCACACGGCTCTCATTGAAGAACTCGTGGAAATTCTCCAGGAAATGAACGAATGCATTTCGTCTAGTGAAACCAATGGCAAGGAAAAGGCTAAGAAGCCTGAAGAAGAAAAAGAAAAGGCAGAAGAGAAATCAGATGAACAACAGAAATCTCAAGAAGAAGAGTCCAAAGAGCCTACCGAGAAATCTGCAGATGCGAATGATTCCAAGAAAGAGGAGGCGTCCGATGAAGCGAAAGAGGGTGAATCAAAAAGTAAGGAGGAGGAGGTGGAAGAGGGTAAGGATAAAGATGAAGGGGATAAGGTTGAGGATGCTACTCCAGCAGAACCGAAGACGGAGGAGGATGCAGAAAAGAAGGAAGATGGTGAGGGTGGAGCTGCAGAGGAGGAAAAAAGTGCCAAAGATGCTGACGGAGAAAATAAGGCGGGGGATGTTGAGAAATCCGGTGATGGTGATGATGACGGCAGCTCCGAAATGAAGTTCAAGTTGATGGAAATGAATAGCCAGTTGAGAAACTGGGCAAGAAGGATGGAAAGTATTATTGAAAGGTGCGATGCAACTCTGCAACCAACTCTATTTCAGTTTTTCCCCAAAAAACTTGCATGCTTGCGAACATGAAAACATAATTGACCTACTTCCTCCCCTCGTTTCTCTACTCCTTGCATGTCAAGTACGAAAAATCATTATTATTATAATTTTCTGTCTTATCATAATCAACTTGCTTCTTTAATTTAAATTAAAAATCAATATTGGTCATTAGCTTGCTCAGATGATTGTAACCTGATTCGTTGTTCTTTTCTGTTTTTATGTGTACGGGACCTCGGGACCAATCCAGATTTTCCAACTACTCTCCAAACAGAGCGGACTCCTAAAGGAGAATCAGAACCTGCAGGGAGAGAATGCCTTGCTCAGGAACCGCTTGGCAGATGCAGAGCAGGCTAGCAACAATGCAGCCGCTTCAACAAATAGAGGTCTCATGTAGAGGACTACTGCTAATTTAATTGCTTTAATTAATTGACAAAACATAAATATAATAGTTCTTAGCGTATGTAATTACACAATTAACTGATTTGTCCGTCCATTGTTGGTATGATTGATTTGATATATTACCAGTGTGCAAAAAATAATACCATTTTAACTGTGCTAATTTAATCTAAAATTACTGAATAATACATTGTGCAACTGAATGATCTCATCAAGTTTGAATTTCTAGTCAGCATGTCTTGATCTTAGTTTTGACGGAATTTGCCGGATCAGTACTTTTACTTTTATGGTTAAAGTGGGTGGTAATTGTGATTAAAATTTGCATCTCATATATTGTGCGTGCATGCGTGCGTGTCACTAAATGTGTTTCTTTTTAAAATAAATACTAAAAGCTACTATTGCACTAAACCAAACCTTCCTTTAATCAATTTTGTGTATTTCTTCAAGTTCATCCATTCATTCATGAATAGATTATAGATTCATCCAGGTTCATTTTGTATGCCTAACTAGAGCGTGGGTGGGTGACAACATGAAACTTGAAATCGTCATGGATTATGGAGCGTAACTGCATTAATGTTCAGTTCAGTTCCGAGTCATTCTCTATTATCTTTTCTTTCAATTTCCTCTAATGAATAGATAAGCCAAAATAAGCTCAGACAAGAAGACTGATATTCAGCATCAGCTCGATCTCCAGAAAGATTCCCAATATCTCCCATCATTGTTGTTAACTGCTAACATTTAAACCCTTTTCTTTTGTTGCAAACGCTTCATTACCAGTAATCACAATGCGGTTTTTCGTGAAAGTAGCTCTGCTGCTGGTGATCAGCCCCATGATCATGGGAAAGGAAGTGCGAAAGAATAAGGCTAATAAAAACCCGATTCTTGACAAGGCCACACTTCTTGAAAAACGAATTGGATCCATGGTCAAGAAAATGAGGGACCTCCGTCAAGAACTGGTACCTCTTCTGCAGGCTCACAAAGAAACAGAGAAACAGATAATGAAAGTAGTAACGAAGCTGGATAAGTTGATGGAGGGGGAGAAGGAGGAAGAGCCAACTTTACAATTAGTGAAGGATGATAACAAGCCTGGACTATTTGATGGGGTATATTGATACTGACAATTTGTAACGAAAGAGTTGTATGCTATATTTTAAACGGGGATGGTCATGATTTTGGTTAAATGCAGATGATCCAATACCTGCGAAACATGTTTCGTACGCGATCTGAAGGCGTTGGGGACGCAGCATCCTCTGTCGGGTTCAAGGAACCAATAATTTCCACCCATACCGAAGAAGTCAAAACGTATGAAATCACGGATGATATGAACGAAGAAGAAAAGGCCCGGATGACGAAAGAAATCATCAAAGGCCTAAAGAAACTGGCCAAAGACTTTCCTTCTCTTGAACCGATAAAAGCTTTTAAAGGAAAACCCCCCAGTTTAATGGAGAAGGAGGATAGCCAGCCTGTAGTAGTTATTGGGGTAAATTAAAACCAACAATGACATTCTATTTGTGTACGGGTAATATGCTATTCTTGACGAAGCTGACATGATTTTGATTAAATGCAGACGATCCAGTCCATTGGATCATTCTTTCGTCAGGGAATCAAAGACGTTGGCAAAGCTGTATCCTCTCTCTGGTCCTCCAAGGAGCCCGCAATTTCGAGTGAAAGCAAAAAGGTACACAATATCAGCAGAAACGGTTTGCCCTCATAACCAGTGATGTACATACTCTCAGGTCATAACTATTAATTGCAACGGAGATGGTTTATTTTATGCCGTTGTTGTCATTTATGAAAACATGCATATAGTGAATAGTAGGTAATTATGATAATTTAATTCGAGCAAATTCGATTTTGTCTTATCGTTAGTGTGAATATATTATACAATGATACAATAAAATGAAATTTTTACGACTGATCATTTTTGGTAACACTTTGTTCATTTATTTTATTTAAGACACGTGGTTTATGTTGTAAACTATATTATGAAGAAATTAATAATAATTTCGTTTTTTTAAATTCTTATCTTTTAATACAGTTTAGTGAGGTATTAGTCATTACGATTGGCTTCGATATATATATTTTTTACTTGTGAGCATCACTCCCTCCACCTATGCTTCCCCCATTGGTAGCGTGAGCGCTGTGCTTCTTGACAAACGGCGTTCTGGGGAATTTCGGCTGTGCCAGTTTATTTTTAACGTAGCGGTGACCAGTGGAGGAGGAGGAATTGGAGGGAAGTGCACCTCCGCTGCTACTGCTGGCCATACTCGTCGTAGAACTAGTGGAGGGCACGTATGGTAACGACATTGACGTTTTTGACTCTATCACACTGTTCATCTCCCCTCCTCCACATGGGGTTAGGCCTCCACCGGTTCCTCCTCCGTGGGGGGTGCTACCTCCACTGTAACTCGGGGCCGAGGGATCTGGCATGCTTTGGTGGGGATCTTGATTTCGGAGGAGCTGATGATGATGGTGGGAGTGGTAGAGCTCAACCATTTGGGAGGTTGGAGGCATCGCTTTGAAATTCATCATTGCTGAAGTGGGCGACGTGAGGATATTCGTTGTACTGCCGCCATTCGTGACAAAGTTTTCGGACGGATTCTTCGGAGGGATTGGATGGCTTATCTGCAGAGCACGATTACTCCTAATCATCAGAAAAAATATTTAGATTTTTACTCTCGTGTACTTTAAATAGAAATTTTACTTTAAAAAATAAATATCGCTCGCACGCTGCATGCAAAAATACAGTGCAAACTAACGTGCATATAAAAATATAATCTTCTGATTACAGGTGTGTGTAATTACCTCAAAACTGAAACAGGTGCAAATAATACAAAAACTACTCCCACTCCAATTAAACTCAAACTCAACTCCAGCAACAAAACAAACAGAAGCGTGTGTGTATGTGGTGTGATTTCATATCCCAAAACGAAGTCGCAAATTAAAAACTTTAAAACAATAAATACATCAACTTCATACATGGATTAACTAAAAATTGAAAAATAATTACATATATTGCAACAACAGTCTATTATTGTCTTTTCAAAAAAAATTACTATTACACTTGTTCTCTTATTATGGCAATCTTGAATTAATTAAAAAATTTAGAAGACAACACAAAGTTAGATAATGTGTGTGTGTGTAACTCTAATTAATTTAAAGTTAATTAGACAGTGGTCTCTCGCACGCTAAACATGATCAGTTCAAGGTAACTTGGCATGCGGTGCAAATACTGAAGCAGCGGTGACAATCCAAGAGCCTTGAGCTCACTGGAACAGCAAACGGCACTACTACTCCCTCCACTTCCTCCCCCGCCCCCACTGATTAGTGCAGCGTTATTATTCGCGGGGTTGGCGTGCTGGTGATGACCATTTGTGGTCGCGGCGGCAGAAGCGGAGGTGGTGGTCGTGGTGCAGATATTATTGATATTGGTCATGCTGGCGGTGAAGCTAGTTCCTGCGCTCAGGAGACAACTGGGCAAATTTGTGGCGTTCTTTAGCAGTGCAACGCGCTGCTCACTGTTTTTTCCGCCGTCCGTGTACACAACGCGGTAGTTGGCGGTTGCAGTGGCGGTGCTAATTGTGGTCGTGGAGGAGTTGGCACAGCAAGAGGAAGCGGAAGTGGTCGCAACACCTGCTCCATCACCATTGCAATTTTTGTGGGAGGAGGAAATAGCAGCTGCGTTGGAGGCGGAGGAGGAATTCTTTCCGCCACCCCCGCTACGGTACCTTTTCTTGATGGAAAATATGTTCTTGAGAGAGTTCCTCAGCGACATTTTGCTCTTCGTCTTTGGCGCCTTGTCCCCTCCAGACTTTTCCAACATGTGCAGGTTCATTTCACTTTCGGAGGCCCGGGTAAGTCGGGTTACCACTCTGCCGGATGGGTGCGACGTCATTGGACGGATCATCATATTTCGGCGGAGGGAGCTGCTCGTTCTTGCCAAATGCATGGCGTCTTCTTCGTCCTCAGGAGTGACTGCGTCGTGTCGGCAGTGATGTGGGTGGCCGGCGGCACTGCCGCTGGCGTGCTTCATTTCACACAAACTCGGTTCGCTAATGAACCACTCTAGATTTCCAGCTTCAATGTCCAGGTCATCGTCTTGGTTGAAGTCGTGGAGACTTTTGGAGGTGGAAAATTTGCGTGTGGCCGTTTCCTTTTGATCCTCCAGAGAACCTTCGTCGCCATCCGAATTTATATCCGAGTCGCTCAGTGTCCTTTCAAAAATCCCTTGTCCTTTCTTTCCTTTGAAAGGTCCCCTAGAGGAGTGGTGCTTATCGCCGTCAGGTAACTTGATTGCTTGGTGTGGTGTTTGGGAGGCACAATTACAACTGGTACAGCGCTTGCTGGCAACGCTACCTTCATTTTCTGTGGCATGAGCAATTGAACTCTTGCTCCCATGCAGGTTATCCTTGCACACGGCCCAGTCACTTTTCGACCGGCTTTTCAGCTTAGACTTTCCCTCCTTCTGACATCCACCACTGGAGGAACCGGCTCCTCCTGCTGGCATGGATTTCGGGCCTCCACTGCCACCCGGTTCCCCCGAGGAAGAATGGCTGCTCCGTGGAACCGACGTGGACCGCTTGTATCTGACTTTGTGGACCACCGACTGGTGATGATCGTGTTCGCCGCCTGTGCTGCTCTGACTGGAGGTACTCGCTCGAGGAAAGTGGTTCTTTCCCGAGAAGCCGATAAGTTTTTCCAACAACGGCTCATGGGGCTGTGGACTAATTTGGGCGGTGACAAGCTGGAAGGAGTGTTCCATTGAGTCATTCAGCCGCTTCAGGTATTCCCTTAGACGATCCAGACAAATGCTTATGTTCTTGTAGTCCGGATGACTCATGTCGGTAAACTTCATCATTTGCTTGAGGAGAAGAATGTAACGGGGCATTCGCTGTACTGGGGTAAGAAGAAACGCTCCCAAATCTAGACCTCCACAAGTGGGATGCTCCAGGGTCGACTTGAGAAAACGGGTAAAATCCGTGCTACTTCGGCACAGTTTATGGAATGTTTTAAGGACCTCAGGGAAGTCGTTTACGTAGCTGGTGTACAGGCGGAGAACGTTCGCGTCCTCGCCGTTGATAAATCTGAAAGGGTAGAAATGACCGTTAAGAAATTTTGAATTCCAGCAAAAGTTAAAAAAATACTCTGGAAAAGCATTTTACCGTTCCAGAAGGTCGCCAACAGTAGGTTGATTTTTCCAGGTGGCCACCCTTTCTTCCAACTGGCCCAGCAATCCACAATGCTTCTCGTAAAGTTTGAACACTTCCTCTGGGAACAGCGTGCTGTAACGGTATAATCAACGGTTATTATCATGGTCACCTCCAAACTTTTTCTTGATTGCTTTGCTAATAACTTACTTGATGTCTTTCATGGACAAAATGCCCGAAGTTTTCAAAGGCAACGCAAAAGTTTCTTGGATTGTTTTCAACGTATGGCAGTACTTTCTCTCCGTGTCCAGCAGCTCCTTGGCCACCTTCATCCGCTGATTTTCCTTGAAGCTCAGCACATTTGCTGACGCTGCCGCCACAACAGTCCCACCGGCTTTTCCTCCCACCACCGCATTATTGCTGTCGTCCGTTAGCACGAGCTCTATTTAAGCATCAGCAAATTAAATTGGACACATTAAACATTTTTACAAGGTAATAATTACAAATTACTGCTGCTGTAGAACACGTAAAAAAAGAAAAAGTGTTCAAAACTGTTAAAAAACTGCTCGCAAGTGTGCAAGCGTGTCTTTGTCACGGGCGAGTGACTCCTGCTGATTTGAAACGCCATCATCAATCACATTATCATGATGAGAGTGAATTTTTCTCTTTCTTCAACTACTTTTTTTGGCGTTTCCGACTTTTAACACAAGAATTTTCTTTGATGACCAATTTAGATATATTATAAAAAACGTGAATGGTCAAGCGCGTAGCTTATCGAAATAAAAAAAAGAATTACTGTGCGAATTTGAGAAATGCATGTAAAATTATAAATATATTGAATGATACGCTACAAAACTCTCTTAACTCTCTCTACCTGGCCATTATCAAGCTTGAAGGTCACTAAATATCGAATTATGCATTTTTTGTAAAAACGTACCTGCGTCTGAATTGTAACAGGAAGGATCACCACTGCTTCCCGTGCCAGAGCCTCCAACGCCGCCTCCGCTCCCTCCTTCCCCTGTTACATCACAGGTACGTCCACTTTTGGTTGTGCTGCCATCTTTAAACTGTTCAAAAATTATTAAAATTAAAATTCCATTAAAAATTATATTTAAAAAAAAGTAATTTTGCTCTCATTTCCGCATACCAACTTATCATCGTGTCATGTACCATGTACCTTCTGGCTAATACTGCTACTACTGGGCACCATCATGCGTAAAATTATGCATGTTTCGTTGCTCTTATTTCTCCTCTGACGCCATAATAATCGCCATTACACCTTTAATCAAAAAATTTGTGCATCCAGAGAGCCAGACGACTTTAGGTTCATTTTTTCTTAAAATTAGACACACGTGAGCACCATAAAATTAGCCCAATTGTTTCTGTTTCTTGCTAATAAAATCATTATAAATATATATAACACATAACATGCAATGTAATTATCGCAGGAATTTTCATTCAGTTCATGAAAATAAAATTATAGCAATTCGTTGACTTTTGACTCTGCCGGCCGACCGTCCTGCATAATCCACAAAAGTACACCTTACACATACGCACATATTTTTTTGAAACAATGGGGAAAAAATTAGTGGTTCCGCCTGAGAGCTTTATCGTCCCCATCATCGTCATGATATGATATCATATCATAGGACTCCATATATTGTATAAGTTTATCCCCACCCCCGCCCCCGTGGTCATAATGTTTCAAAAAAGTCATTCATAATGCATCATCATAATGCACCATTCGTCCTTACAATAAATATATTCATAATATGTAATATATTTTTATGGAGGTGGTTTCATTGTTACTGCATTGTTACTGCTCTTGTTTTATTTTTATTTTTTACGGCTAATAATGTGCAGTGCATTTTTGCTTGCAGTCATAAACCGGCTTTTGAAATTCAGTCAGGTATGAGCAGCTAAATGAGGAGGAGAAGATGACGTAGAAACGAACTCGTGTAACCTCTCACGTGAGACAGGCTCATTTCTTCCTCTCTCAGCTTTAGATAAACCAGTCATAAGTTATAAAAGCGTAGGGAATAATCTACACACAAAATTCACCAAAAAATTGTGATCATGATCATTCTGTTATTGCTATTTCTGATTGTTGAGCTGATTGTTTAGAGAAAAAATTGCATTGCTGATGGAAAGGAATGCGGGACTCGATTCGACTAACTGCTGACTTGCAGAGTGAAGTAAAATGTGCGTCCAACGTCCTCCGTTTGTTGACTGTCATTGAATTGAATAGCCGAGAAAATTATAGAGAGGAGCAATTTCGAATGGCGATGATGCCAACAATCGTAGCTCAAAATGTGTTTCGTGGAGGATTGTTTTGTATGCCGTGGGCTGTTAGGGATGACCAAGCAAATATTACTATTTTCCTCCTCTAATTCTCCTCTCATTACCCATTATCCTGGCCTTGAAAATTTTGTAGTCGTGATTTCAATGCACTTTTCAAGTTCAACAGAAAACAAGCAAAAATCCACCAAAAATGGAGTGTCTAATGGAGAGAGCGAGAGATAGACGGGGGATTTATAGAAAGGGGTAAATTGCTGGCGTTTTTTAAAGAGGGGGCGGGGGCGGACCAATCATTTTCCCTTTTAATACTAACACAAATGTGTGTAGTAGAAATAAAGCGAAAGGGTTGATGAACAACATGAGCAGGAAAGAAAGGAAGATTGAAGGAAGAGTGTAAAAACTGTAAAAAAATGTACAAGATTCGTTCTTCCTCTTTAAAAAATGTTAGATACAAACCACCACAAGAATGCCTTGTGTGGCAGAGCGGCGGGTAGGATTAGGATAAGATTCAGGAAGTATTTTAAAATCTCATCAGAGCGCAAATCTTGTGCCGCGGCGTTTACAACCGCTAACATCATTAGCAGAGGAGCAGCAACAGAAGAGAAGAAGAAAGAGAATGTTTATTTTACCTGCCACAATCACCACCACTTGAAATAAATCAAAAAGCAATTTGGATGATGATGATGAGGATGAAGTAGCTTCTTTTCAAATTATATAAAAAAATCCTGGTTTTATTTCTTCGACAAAACCATAATAAAATACATGCAGAGAACTATACACATAAAACCTGAGAAGCACAATATACCTTTTTTACTACATTTTTTTCAGATTCAATTTTTATAACGTTTCTTTTTGGCTTCGTACGAAATAAAGTGCTGTTGAACAAGCAAAGTGAAAGTATTTTTTTTGCATAGGGATCTCCAGACAGAGAGGGAGAGAAGCTATATGGGATTTTAACCCTTTTAGGTTCGGCCATTAAACAAAGAAGATAATTAAGTGGAGTGTGGAATGACCTGTAACAGCTTCGCACCAGTGTTCTCCGCCGCGTATTAAAGATTTTGTTCCCACGGTGGTCGTGGTCAATTTTTCTATTTGCTTTGATGGCGTCATTGCATTTACGGTAAAATTGGCACCGAGACCGACAAAGCATAAAAATAAAAGTTTAATAACTTGTCACTTTAAACACCTTTGTTTCATCATCACCTCTCCAAACCTCTCTGATTCTACAATTCAGACTAAACCTGTCAAAATATACTATTGTGATTGTGGGTGAAAAATGATCTTACATGAAATTAGGGACCATGAAGGGTTAATTGCATGCACAGATCAATCTGTACTATGCCATGCAAGTTAGGAATTTACGATAATGGGAGACGATTGGCAAAGTTAATTAAGACAAAAATTATGTAAAAGTTTAGCAAATGATTTTCAATTTTCAGTACTAATTATCTTGCTATTTATTATTATTACTTGACGTGGTTTAATGATGATGACGGACGGTCTTGCTCTGCTGCAGTAAAAATACTCAATAAAATTGTTCATCGCAGAGCGCAGTTTTTTTTCTCATTTTTCACGCTTGACAAGTCAGTCGTCGAGAAGGGATATTTTTGGCCAATGATCTTTTTGCAGCGTCATCCTCCCCATCATTAACTCTTGCAATTGTAAAATATTTTATTATTATTCCCGTGCTCATGATTACCTACGATTATTACAGTTTGTATTACCATAAATGAATATTAAATGACAAGGGATTTTTTCCTAGTGTGGTAATAATAACACTTGGATGATAATCATAATAATAAATAGCGTAAGTGCTCATTGAGTCAGATATGCGAGGTGACGCTGAGAAAATGTAAATCAGTGTTTTCTCAGCAGAAAGAGACTCTTGAGCCCTGACGAAAACCATCATCTTTTTTAAAGCTTATAAAAGAGCATATTTTTGGTTGCGTAATAAAAATCATTTTTGCAAATAAACGTCCAAATATGGTCTCTGTTTAAGACAAAATATAATAAACAAACAAAGCACTTTTATCATTATCATCATGATTATCTGACAAAAGAGCTATTTTAATGTGTAGACAACGGTTATGTCATAATAATACTTGGATGATTATCATTAGCAACTTTTCTGTAGTTTCTTGTCGCAATAATATTCCATTCATTAAGGACACAAAAACAACCGTTCCATTGAATCTACTATGTACAGCTATAAGTGAGTGGGTGAGAATGTCAGAAAACTAATTACCTAAAAGAAGCAACTGACCAATCTAACAAAAAAAGAAGAATTCCTGAGAAAAAGGAAAAACAATTCTGTCTGGGCAAATATAATTTTCAGTGCACACACAGTCAGTCGTCAACAACGTAACACTTTTTGAAACATTTCTTTGTAAACAAAAGTGTACCAGAACAGAAAACAAGTGCTTAAAAAGAGTTTTGGTAAGATATCCTATTTTGTTAAAGAAAATGTAAGGTTATTTGACTGTCGTCGTGTTCCGGAAAGCAACTTTTCTTCATGAGACGCGCGATTGTTCAGTTGTTATTGTTAGCAGCGTGGCAAATTTGTCGTCTATTGTTGTACTCTTCGGACGGACTCATCCCATCTCTTTCTCTACTTACTTTATAGAGTCTCGATTTTCATCTCTAGAAAAATTTTGCACCGTGCACTCCGTTTCGAAACGGTTTATTCCTTGGCGTTGTTGTTATTTACGACACAACGCGACAAGAGATGAGGATGCGATTACGATACCCTGACAAAGTAAAAACGGTGCACCTTGAAAAAAATATATGCTCTAGATCATCATCCATCGTTTTAGCATTATCACCGTTCACTGCACTGCATCCTCTTTTGTGTCAGCCAAACAATAAGCCAAATTCCTTTCTGCAAAACTTTAATAACATCTTCCCATGCTGTTTATACATGGCTCCGAGTGAAGGAACATTCTCAAAAAATTATTTATCGCCAAAGGCAATCAACCGTCACCTCTCTTCTTCATCTTATTCCACTGCAGAACATCTCATCTCATATTTCATTGATCTTAAATAACTTGGCAAGATTAGCACGTAGTATCACGTTTAAGCATTATCATTAATCCATTCACCACGAACGAACGAGCGACCGAACGACAAAAACCGATATAGCGACACTTGTTCAATGAAATTTTTTGTGCACTGCGCACCGGTTCTTTTTTTTCACCTGAGCTGAGGTGGTGGCTGTGTGTGTGACTAAGATGCTGAAACAGATTAACTTATTTTCTTAGAAATATATAGCGCTAGCGCTACTTGTTAATAAAGATTACAATACTTTGTAATAATAATATTTATTAAAATTTGAATATAGGTAGTCGTCGTGTCTAGTTCCGCCTCCTGCTCACACTATCAATTTTTTTTGAAAGATGTCCTAAACCGCATTAAAAAATATGGCGTGAATGAATATATATAATGCTGCGAACGCAATGTGAATCATGTAATACCCGCTGGGCACTGTCCTCTCCATAAATCACCGTGATTCACTCACGCCATTTATCTCACTGAAAAAAATGTATAATATTTCAAAAGGAAATCCATCCATCTCTCCTTCACCTCCTCCGCCGTGTTTAGTCGTAAAAGCAATCATTTTTGAGATTAGTAGGATATTCGGGTTTGCATGCCTTCTCTCTTCGCATCATACATTTCTCCCAGTAGTCTACATGACAAATTACCGTTAACGCATACTGTACTCCTGTATATCTATTTATCTTGCAATTTCAATGCAATATACTACCACACGTAATCATAAATTTAAAAAAAAATGAAGGATGTGATTCCGCTGCTCTGTTACTTCATAAAATTTGTAATAATAATTTTAATCACAGAAGGAAGCTGCCTATATAAATTGCTCTGTACGCGCCAAACGCTGTGTGAGCTGCCGGTACGGTACCGTACGTCATCGTCGTCATCATTTCTCTCCTCATATCATTGCTCAAATAAGGCAAATTTTTACGAGACAATTTGTACATTATTTTTCCATTTACTACGCGCATGCTCATCCTCGTTACCCACTAAAAACTCATTTTTTATGATAACTTTTGGCGTGAGATTTATTAACATAAAAATATCATCTTGTGCTGTGTGCTCGCAACGCACTAAAATTATGGAGATGTGTCCTATCAACATAAAAAAGTACATCATCGTATCATCATAAAAACTTGTTGTCTAGCAGCTTATAGTAGTTCAAGACAAAAGACGAAGAGAACTAGGTGACATGTTCATGACGACGAGACGAGAGGACGCGCTGTGAAAAATAATATGACAACTTCTCCATCACCAAAAATTCCCCTGGTGTCATCATCATTTAATTTGTTCCATTCCATCTTCTTCTTTACAAGAGCTTTGTTATTGCGACTATAATAATGTTTCGATAATAATGCTACAATTACTTTGCAGTTGTCTAAAAAACATCAAGTAACTACATGTTACAAACCAAGTAGTAGCAGCAAGAAAAATCATCTTAGCATAACGGGCAGATGAACATGAAGAAGAAGACGAAGAAGAAGACGAATAATACGGTAGAAATATTTTCAAGTGTGCATGCATACATAAAGCTATATGCACACATTTTTTCGAAATAAAAAAAACTATAACTACTGCTTGTCGACGCGAGAAAACATGTAGTGTTTACTTTTTACTTCTTGACAAAAAAAGAACTACAACTCCGCAACTAAAAGCCACTCGAGTAACCTTGAATTCTTCAACAACTGCTGCTGCTTGTGCTTGCACAAATGCCAAATGCTTGGAAAAACTCACTACTACACAATTTTGTGGTAGCGATGACGATTATGGCAGGAGTAGTGGTGGTGGTTGTAAAGGTAAAGTGGAGAAAAAACAACGCAACTCGCAATATTTTTGTACAAGGAATTTTGTAGTACTGCTTGCTAGACAAAAAAAAGAACGAAAAGTATGTGGTGAATGAACAGAATTGCAAAATAAAAGGGTTATAAATGCCATGCGAGTTTTTGTTAGGGGAAAAAGTTACATGGCTGGATGGATCGATATATGTACTTGTAAAAATGCTAAAGTGTAAAGTGGAAACTGAAGAATATGTATATAATAATGATTATCATTCCGGCTTCCTCTTTGTTTGAATTGTTCACACCTTGTCCGTCAGCTTTTGTTTGTTTTTCCTTGCTTCCTTCATAAAATCCCGTCGTCGTTACCAGAGTATTTAAGGGAATCTGCTTAAAAATATTTATCATGCCTTTTGTAGTCTAAACCAAGGTAACACGATGACTGGATATTTTGTTGGAGGATTTTTTCTTCTTTTCTTCTTTCTAAGTAAACATGTGTGATACGCTTTTGTAATGTAAAATGATATTTATACGCCAGATGAATTGATAATGACGGGATGATGAAAAGTGAAATTGAGAAGGTGGAGGATCTACGTTTTTTATACAAAATATCCCCCAAAAATATGATAATGTTATCCGTGAATCATGATTCATGATCGTGTTAAGTATATCGTGCTTACTCAGCAAAACTTGCAGTATAGCAGCAGTTTGTTGCGCAAGCTTGATTTCTGAATTTCTTGGAACGTTTCAATAAAAAACCGCAGACAGGTAGGCATGCAGGTAGAGTGATAGATTCCATGTCCATGAAGATGATAATGTGATGAGAGAATCGTGCATGTGAAACAGGTACATGTACAAAAAAACTAAACAGTTTAAGCCTTCCTTTTGTGGCTTGAGCAAGAGGTTCCAGATGGCCGATTGTTTTTTGGGGTACAAAACAAAAGGAATTTCATTTCGTTGCTCTGCTCGCTCATTATAGGCTCATTACTCAGTAGGGCTAATTTTACATGGAATGCTTGGTAGGGTTCCACGAACTGTGAAAACGAACCAGCGATTATATCATTTCTTTTTTTCTTTCTGGTTGAACCAAGAAGGAAAATAGGAAGTTGAAAGGTACATTTGTTGTTTTGTTTCTCTGGAGAGAGAGCATTTCTAAAAATGGCTTTTAGCTGGAGTTTGAAACGGTTGCCAGAGGTACATACGGTATGTACAGGTAAATCACATGAATTGTTTAATATGACAGACGACCAGTCGTAAAATTTACAAAATAATGCAAAACTTTTTTACGACTCTTCTGTTTCTCCTCGCTACAGTAAACAATGCAGTACACAGGGAAGTAGTTGTGTACATTAAAATATTTCCCTCTCGTTCAAATGTTTTATGTGCCATTTTGCAAAAAGGGCAACGCTTAAAAATTCAATTTGAGAAGAATGCAATATGCATACAATACCTACTCACCTTTTCCACCGCTCTTTTATTACTGCTTTTGTGCTGTAGACTCATGCACATGGCGGAAAAAGTGCTAAAAATCCATGCTTGTCACTTACTTTAAAATTCTTATTACGTAATAAAAAAACCTAAACTGCCTTTCCTTTTACTACTATACCTGCTACTACGTGAGCATCATTACTCAACTCCTCCGCGCGCACAGGTGAAAATTCTCATTTGGCAGGTAGGTAGCTAATGTTACGTGTTCTTCTCTCACTTCTCTCGTTATTGAAACTAGCAGCAACAACGGATTCACGGCCACTTTTTAAGGTAATAAAAACCGCAGTAAAAACGACAATTTTTTATAAAATGTTCCCACACTTGAGTAAAACTTAACAGAGAAGAATTTTAAACAACTTTGCTACCTATTGTAGGCGGAGGTTGGGGGAAGATGGGGATGTGGGGATGAGATGAAATAAACATTCGATTTACTGTACCATGTACCCAGAAACATTTGAAACAGGGCTGTATTTTTGTATGTCTAAAGTGTAAAAGCCAGTGAAACGGATAATTAGTTGCAGCGTGAAGCACAAAAAATGTGACAAGCCAAGTGAACCGTCTCCTGTGATCATCATCATCATCTATCGTGACAGTTACAAAACTCGCATTAAAAATGACAGATGTGTTCTCTCGCAGTATGTACGACTACGACGCGAGAACACGATATTTTTCATTTTCGTCGGAAGAAACCTTGTAAAAGAATTTACAAAAGTATTTCTTGCTTGTAACTATGAATTGTTCAAGTATAGATCCTATTTTGAACTTGCAGGCATTTTTACAGGCTTCTTTACTTTTCAAGGTTGTTGTCATAGTGACATGGACATGCCGTATCCCTCTCTCGCGTCACTCTTTCTACCTGTCTGTCGACTTGTCACATTATGTCACACTCCCACTCCTCCCTTTGCATGTTATTTTAAAATTCAACTTTCAAGCTTGCTTCCTTTTTTACATGAAAAAATAAATTGTTTGAAAAAAAACTGACCACTCCTTATCACTATACCTACCTACCTGAGTGTGTGTGTGAGGTGCAATTAAGGTAATTACCTGCCATGTAATTGTTTTGCATTGCAATTATTTATCATTACGCATTTCCTTTTTAAATTCTTAATGTTTCTTTTTTCAGCATAAAAAATATTAAAATGATTTTGATCAAAACATGACATGCGAAATGACTTTAAAAAAATTATTATTATTTTTCCATCCTTGATCGATCACCTCACCTGAGCAGATAAGCAGAGAGTACCTTATTGTGTGCTCTGAAGCAAATTTAACACAATCACAACTTGTAAAACATGCAATATATTTATTTATCGTGAACCATTTTCTTTTTAAACTTTTCCTTCCTTCCAAGATACGAACAAAATAGCTAGCGACCACAAAACAAGTATATCAAATTACGCACTATTTACCCATTCTTGTAATCATAATCATGACAACAACAGCAACAACAAAAAAGATGCTCTCGCATGATAACAAAAATGACCGACCAGACCACCACGAGCGCATGAGAACCTGAGAAGTTGAGAACATGAGCAGTGTTCTTTTTGTGTGGTTTCCTTTGCTCACTCCTTTTTTATCAAATTCACTTTCTGATTTATCCGTGCATTTTTGAATAAGAACTATATATTTTATTCTTAATTTCCATTCAATATATACATATTTGTAACTTTTATGCATAAAAGATTGAACTGTATATTTATCTTCTCTCCTGAAATGCTTATCAGGCTGAACCAAATTACGGCAATTAATTAGGTACCTTTAAAAATCTCTTATTATTGGCATCGTGTCCACTTTAAACTGACCGATCGAAAAATTGCATCGTGTGTCATGTCGTCGTCAGTCAGAAAAGTCAAGAAAAAGTACAAGTGAGGAAAGTGCAGAGCAGACGTGCATCATGCGGCGTGCAGAAGCTAGAACGTAAAAAAGTGACGTTGGTCACGAATCACGAAGCTCAAGTCAAGTTATCAGTGACAAAAATATATTTGAAAAAAAAATCCTAGTAAAATTTAATAATAGGTTAGGTAAGTATTTTCAATGGATTCAAATGTATTTAAAGAAAGGGTTAATTACCCTAACTTTTCCTCGTCCACAAATTACTATTGTGCAGATAACTGCCTGTTGATAATTTTTTATTAGCTGCATATAACAAACCAAACTAATATTATTACCAATTTCTCATCAACTCTCCTTTGTTTTTCTCTGGCACTCTTTAAAATTCATTAGCATATTAATTACCTTCACCAGCGGTCACTGTAGCTCTTGTCTCGTCGTGTCATTTTATATTCTTTTGAAAACAAGCCTTTTCAGCGTCTTGTCTATTTAAATGGCTATAACGGGAAATTTACAATATTACCTGCTGACTGACCGACCGACGACGCGACGAGTGATGAGATTGTTATCTTTCTTTTTTGTTTTTGCTATAAAGTTTAAATTATTATTCATCATCTCCTTTGTTAATTTGGAGCTACTTAATTTATGCAAAAATTCTGTTCATGTTGTTGTTCAGCAAGTTTAAATGAGGCGGAGAAGAAGGAAAATATGAAGATCTGATTCATCTTCTTTCACTTCCATTTGCATTTGCAAGGCCATCCATTTCCTTTTTTATGGACGGTCGGACATATTAGACCATTGTTCATTTTTTTCGTTTAACCCTTTCACAGCAGTGGTCACTCAGTGGTCACTTGTGCAGCAGAAAAGTAATTATCACTCGAGACAAAAAAGGTATAAAAATAAATAAATAAATTACAAGAGCAAGCACATTTCTCAAGACTCAGACAGAGTGAACGAGTGAGTTGGTGAACTGACCACTGACCAGTGACCACTTGCCTCTAATTTAAAAGTTACATCTTGTTTGGTCCTTCAAACAAAAAAATGTACATTTTTTGGGTTGCGTTGCATGCGTACGTAGGTAACCCTTCACTTTTCCACTCTTTCCTCCTCTCTCTCACTCCATTCATCTTTGTTCATCTCGCACTGTTTTCACCTGCAGTCATTACACTTGAAATAATTGCTCCCAATTAATTACGGCGCGGTAGGGGAGCGCACTCTCTGCCAAAGCAACAACGGCAAATTATTTTATTGTTTTGCTTTCAATCAAATAAATATATCGACTCTCTCTCCTTCCGTCTATTTTTCTTGCAGTACCAAAAAATTGACAATAATATGCAATTAATGAGATTTGTAGTGACCAGATCAAACCGGACACTCACTCAACGTCTGTCTGTCTAACGCCATCATCATCAATAGCAATAGCGTCAGGAGTGAGCATCATCAAGTTTAATCGCAATCAGCCATTCAACTTACTTTTTTCAAAATTTCACGCTCAAGTCGCTGCAAGCAAGTACGAAAAGATAGATAACATGAGTGACATCTCGTACTGTATTATTATTACAAAAGCTGTCAATAATTTTTCATGACTCATCACTAGAAACTTGTCGATTTTAACAGACAACTACATAATTTAAACTTATCGGACAATGCCAAAAAGGAAGAAGAGAGATAATCGTCATAGAGATAAAAATAAATCATAAAACTACAGCTATCAACAGAATTTTTTAACTTTCGCATAAACAACTATTATATTTACATGCTTTTTAAAATAACTTTCTTGGTGGCCGTAAAAATGGTATGAAGATAAGCAAAAAGGTATATTAAAGTCATGATTCCATTTTATTTCCTATGAGAGCTTATCTTGTAGTAAAATGCGCTCAATTTGTCAACGTCATGACAACAACAAACGTTGCTTTTAATGTGCCACTGCACTAGAAAATGTTTGTTATTTATATTAAAAATACGAATAATAACATAATAAATTACTTTTTATCTATATTACTTGTATTATTATTTATTTTTTTGACGATAAACGATACTGATAAGCTGCTTCCATCCTGAGAAAGTTTTCTAGTTGCTGTTTTACATCAAATCTGTTTGCGTGTAGTAAAAATCAGATAGCTCATTTTGTCGTTTATAAACTTTTCGTTCTTCGAAAAAAGGATAATAATAAAAAGTAATAAGTCATTACTAAACCAGTAATTATCCCATTTTTATAAGGAGATTTGTCTTGATTTCATTTTTTTCGAAATTGCAAATCGGTGTACCTACACAACAAAACTCCCACCATCCACCTACTTATAAAAAAATTACTGCTACCTAAACAAATGTTTCACTTGTTCCGTCATCATCATACTACTAACCAACATGCTGTTGTTGAAGAGGATGTAAAAATATAGCTAGTTGATAAAATATTTTTAAATAAAAAAGTACAGTAGTTTATATATACCTACATCCTTTATGTAAAAAAAAAGTCTCACGTGAGTTACGATTATGATTATTATTCCATTGAAATTAACGACAATTCTTATTAATTATCTTCTCGAGGGTAAAAATTGAAAAAAAGTTGCAAAATCACGCCAGGCCAGGGCTTATAGGACGAATGTCAAGTCATGATTTTAGATTACACAGTTTTTGGTAGTTCAAAGAAGCAGCTGCAAAATCATGATCATCATGAGCATGAATGACCTTTTCAAAAATCATTAATAATCACTCATGATGATGATTATCATTCTGATTGCCGGTTTTTTCTTCTTCTTCGCTGCTAGAAATATTCAATTAGACCTTTTGACTCATTCCTCATCAATAAGTTGTGCAGTGAGTGGGTAGCGTGTGGGAAAGCATGACTTATTGCTTATAACTTTAATTGCACTTTACTACCTGTTCTTTCTTTCGTCTTTTTTTTGCAGTAAATAATTTTTCATTCGAAAAAACAATAATTAGTTAGCCAGGTGATCATGAAGATGCAGTTGAGAGCGAGAGAGAGAAAAAAAACAGCCAATTAAAATTGAATTGAGTGGGAGGGTTGGCTGACTGACCTCCTTTGGCATTTTCTATTGGGTTTCTTTTTGCTCTAAAAGCAGAGATGAACAAGACGAAGAAAGGAAATTGATCTTTTGTCATTTTCTTTCTCTCTATTTTCTTCATCATCCTGATGCATATCATGAAGACGTTGACTGACTTTCAGACTTTTTTTTATAGAAACAAGAAGATCAGAGACCAGGTAAATAGAAAGCATCATCATATCATGGCCGGTTTGACCTGATTCCTTTGTTGTTATTGTTGCACGGAAGATAATGTCACTGCGGCGGTTCAGTCATCTTCTGAAATCCCATCATCATTCATGACCCTCTTTTTTTCTTTTGTATTTTCTTTTCCTTTTGAAAGAAGAAAAGTATTCACTCAAGCGAATCATCTTCCTTCCTCCTCTTCTGCGCGCAGAGCAAAAGCGGTCCAATTTCAGTTTGAACTTTAGTATCAGCAGCAACAACAACAAAGATTACTATTCCCACGAAGAAAATTAACAAAAGGAGGAGGAGGAAATTGAATGAAAACGAACGCTTCTCAACTCTGATCACTAAATTACCCATTTATTTTTGTAGTTTTTACCGTCCTCCTGATCCCTGACGACCTTTCGACGAGATAATCAGCTCAACAAGCCATCAGAGTCCTCCATTTCTATTTGCAAGCCATTTAAATTCAAGCTGCATCACAGAAAAATGCTCACAGGAAATTGCAGAAATTTTTCTTTTTTTAAATGTTATAATAGCATATCAGCTTCATATTATATATAGCACGTTTTTGCCGAAAAGAAAGAAGAAATCTTGTAAAAATTCAAAAGAGAACAAGTTGCTATATTTTTTTCTGCAAAATCTGCATAAAAAGAAGTACCTGCCAAACAGTAAGAAATGGAAGCATGTCATGATTCATCCTCATCATCATCATATATCCTCGTGTAACGTACAGGTAAGCTGTTGTGTGCACCCATCCACTTAATTAGAGATCAGCTCAAAAAAAAATATATACATTTTCCCTGTGACTCTGCCCTTTGACTAAACACGTGCGTTCGTACGTTATACGTGGGCCGTACGTGATTGATATGACGGACAGGCACCTTTTCCCTTTTTTCATTATCAGTTTTCAGTTTTGTGTACCTTTCTTCCCTCGGCCTTTTTAGCATGTGACTTGCGTACTAAATAGAAAGGAAGTTGAGTGGTGGTAGGCAAATAAGAGGATTTTTATAAATGATGAAGATGACAACTATTATTCACTCGCTCATGTTATCATATTAATATTTTTATTTTGTTTGCCAAGTGGTCAAAAGAAAGAAGATATTGCAGCAATTACAGTCGTCGCAACTTTGTTAACACTTTGTAGCAATTCGCTTGTCTTTTGACTGTCTCCTTAATTAATAAACTACCTGAGTACCAATTTTTTTTTGTATCTGTACGACAGACTGCAGCAGCAGATGAACAGGGAATGGAAAGTGTGGTCACTTTAGAATTTAATTTTTAATAGAAAATTAAAATGACTGCTTAGCAAAACAGTCAAGTACAGAACCATAACAACATGGCGTAATACATAAAGTAATGTTGATAATAATGAATGAGTACGAGTAAGTTGAAGTTAGCAAATAATAATGTCATTTTTTTCAACGAAAGAAAGAATGTCATATATTTCAATTATGATTATTTATTATGGTCAACATTGGTTTGGAGTATATAAAGCTTATACTTATAACGAGGAAGTCTATGCTGAAATGACGAGTTGTTAACGGCAACAACGAGAAGGAGAATATTTGTATGTACTTGTGAAAAATCTTCAATCATAATAAGTCATCCTTCGTTCGTTTTCATTTCAAGAAAAATCCCCCAACAAAGTCGTCTTGCACATTTTTGCAATATAGTCATACTAACAATTATTGAATTATTGCGTAGTGTATTCATTCAATTCATTCAGCATGAGAAAAGTGGTAAGTGGTTCAAAGAGCTAATTGGCTGTTTTTTTCGCAGAAAACATCTGAACACGTTGCATTATATTGCATATTGCGTGCTTAGTTACCTCTCTGTGTGCACATGTTTTTGCACTGCAAGACAAGCGGAAAGAATGTGAGACAAGTTGACTTGAAGCCGTTTTGTATGATGGCTGCTTATATGATGGCAATCTCTTTTACAAATGTACCCAAAGTTTTGTCAAAATGACTTATGTGAGCAGTATAAACCTGTACAGTTTTTACAAATACCGACAAAAAAGAGAGAAGCTGAATGAGTGATTCCATACGAGACGACAAAGTCATCCTCTTTGATTGTCTTGTTAAGCTCTTATCACTCAAAAATCATCATCATCGCCATCAACATAAGCACTAAAAATTTCTCAGCCAAAAAGTGTTTCATTTTATTTGTTGTTGTTATTTAGCAACTTTACCTAGCTTTTTAAGTACTACAAACCGCCACAACATCAACAACAGCGGCAATAAAAAAAGGCCGATAATAATAATAACCAGCGCTGCTACTGTGTGCTTATCGTCAAGTACTCATTGCCCCTTTTGTCGTTCGTTCGAGAGACCTTTTTGGCAAAGCGCATTATATTTTACTTTTTGGCAGTTTCTTCACACTTCTCTCAAATATTTCAGCAAAAGAAGAAGGAAGCATCATGGGAAAAATATCTTTATATTTTCTTTTTGGTCTGGCGCAATGCAGCTATTTTGCTCTTCAAAAAAATGGCAAACAAACAAACATAAAGCACACATAGCGAAACATTTTCAATGTACGCCAAAGAAACCGTCTTTTTTAATCAGATTACTTTATATTATGCAGATTCTTTTTTTTTGCACAAGAAATAGTTTACTATAAAGTAACATATGCGGCGTAACGTCAATGACTTGATCACCTTTTGCCCTCCTCACTCATTCACTGTACATGCCTATGCGTGGGTGTGTGATCTGATACAGTTTTTTTTGTTTAGTTTCACGTTTTTGCATTAGTAACCCATTCTAAAAAAATACATACCTTTGTGAGATTTAGGTTAGTTTGCTTCTGCAACGGCAAAAAAAAATTCTGCAAACATTTCCTCAGCGATTTCAATTACAAGCTTGAGGTGAACTTGAATATGTGCATGTAGCCATGCTTTATTGTTCACGGTTGACATTTTCCATAGTACACCTTCAGACAACGAGGTATGTCATCATAGACCACCCAAACTTCCCACATGACTCGCTCGTTGCAGCTACTACTACATAGTTTTTTTCTACACCTTTCCGTGTAGTTTCATGTGCAAATGTGCAAAATAAAGTTGCAGGTATGCAGAAACAGTTAAAGCATTAAAGGCTTTATTTTTGGCGTGTCATTTCACGCAGAAATTGACTACTCCACTATTCCTCCACTACTATACTCGTATACTCCAACAACCGCAATAACAACATTACAGCAGCAGCAAAGCAGTTGAAACAGAACGTAAAATATATAATCGATCACTTGGATCAAGGTGAGATATTATTATGTTTTATTGCTGCGAACTTTTTTTATTGACATTTTGCCGATTCATTCATTTTGAGTGGGGCTGACTTACTGTGTATAGTAAGTTGGATTGAACTTGACTTGAGGTTTGGGTGGCACAGGGAAGCCAAATGCGAGAGGAGTGAATGAAACCATGCATGCCCATGAGACTTTTGATGAGCGAGAGAAGCTAGTAGTAGAAGCTGAAAGGGATTTTTTTATATTCGTGCTTCTTAAGAAATAGGAGTAAAATGGCAAAATAATAATAAGTTGATGAAAATAGTCAGGTAGGTTTTAATAGCTGCATAGCGCATAATGCACTACGTGACATGACATGACAAGCTACATACAAAAACTAGTAGAAGTATTCAGCGGACCAAACAATAAAAGTGCAGCAGCAGCAGCAAAACTTGTATTTTGTACTGTTGTTGTAATAAGTGCTCAAGAAAGCTCTCACTTTAATACAGTGTATCTTATATAGGCAGTTAGTTAAAATGGTAGTTTAGTGCTAAAAATAACGCTAGACATTTCTTGCAGACAAGGTTGCTCACTGCACCAGAGATTGGCATTTGGCTCATAGACCGATTTCTTCTACTAAATTATGGAAAAGGTAGAGTATAAAATTTCAAAACGTAAAAACCCCGTAAAGAGTTGCAGATACCAAACTCTGTTTCAAAATCAAAATACGCACGTGAATAACCTGCAAGCAAAAAAATGTTGCCGATGATAGAAACAAACGCAGGAGTTGAAAAGGGAGCTGTATGATAAATCTCAACATGCTGCCTTACTATATGGGTCAAATAGAGGAACCCTACTCACTCCTCACATCTCTATAAAATATCCCTTCACTCCCACAAAAAGAGATCTCTATGACGATGATTACTACTACCAAGATGACTATAGTGACGACGACGATGACGATTCCTATTATCATTATCCTCATCATCATCATCCTCACTGCTGCGGTTTGTTCCTCTAATGAAAAAGGTGTTTCAATTCCCAATTGTCGTCATTGTCGTTCCTTCTCATCTCTCTCGGCAGTGTAGAAAGAGAGGAACTCAAAAACTGCTACACGTGCTTTATGGCTAATTCTCGCCTTTTCTTTCCTTGTCACCACACTTATCTTTTCAAGTACCGCTGCTGCTGATGTTGCAGCCATTTAATCGCGCGCGATAATAATTTGTTGGAAGAGAAGAAGAAGAATGTGTGACATGACAAGAGAGTCTATACCGACCGACTAGAGAAGATTGAAGAAGAATGCACAACGCTTCAGAGCAGCACCATGACTCATGACGACGCTTATTTTATCAGCGTTACCATCATCATCATCAGCGTCATAGGATAGTCATGAATGATAGTAATGTAGCGTAATTTACGACTGTTTGAAGATGTGACTTGACAATTTAAATTTAAGAACTGTAAGGTAGGTAGTATAGTAACAAGTGAGCGGGTCGTGTTATGTGTCGTGCGCTAAACAAATGACAGCTCTTTATCACGACCACTGTCTGTGAATTAAGAAAGAAATCAATTCAGACTCAAAAATATAATATTATAAGCATCACAAGTCAGGGTCTCTTTTAAGAAAACGTCAATTGAATATACATAAAAATGAATGGATGACTTGATAAAAATCTTCAAAATTCAATTTGAGGCTAGACCTTTCTCTTTTTTCTGTAAAGAACTGGCCACTCTGTTAGATTTATGGCGTTTTAATGTCAAATTCCAAGTCAACACCTTCATCAGATAAGAATTTCCTTGTCATTTTCAGCATGAAGCCTCTCTCTCAGTCAACCACCTAATTTTCCATGTTAACTTATCGCTGTTAATTGTAAAGATCAAGTACGAAACGGTCACGAAGGAAAAGTTGAAACATGACGGATTATGATAATTAGCCCAGATAATATAAGTAAATGGTCATGATTTTTTTGCATATATTTCGATGATAAATTGGTTTCGATTATTTAAACAATAATAATGAAAAATTGTTATTTAACTTACCGACGAAGTGCTATCATTAGAATTCCCATTCCCTCTCCCTTTGTTCTTCTTACTGTTCGCCTGATGGTCATCCAACAATTGTTGGTGGTCCAGCTCCAAGCCGCATTGTTTACTCAGGGAATTGCTTAAACTCAGGCTTTTTGCTGCGGCGAGGGTTAGCGACGAGTCCGAGTCGTAGACGATTCCGCCAGGACCCAATTCTTTAAAAGAAATATATATATAATTTAATTTAATTTTTTAATAAAAAATGATTGAGGAAAAGATAAGGAGAAATGTGAGAGTTGATCTGCAACAAAATGAGCAATAATGACACTTGTCATTGTTTATGATGTGGACTTGGACTACAATCACCCAAGTTGCTCATCATGACGATGACCGTATCGTCATAAAGTGCTCTGATTTTAATCAGGCAAGTTTGTCAACCAACCAATGACAATAATTCATAATAATAATAAGCGATAGTTGATGCAAGTACCAAATCAACAATGATTATGATTGTTTTTTTCTCAACAAGACAGGACGAACCAATGACCAACATAATAAATTGAAAGCGAGATAACGAGAAGGATCAAGATAATGGGGAACGGACGGACATATAGGAAATAAACATAAGAAAAAGCTCTCTCTGCAATATGCATCGAATAGATATAGCAAACAAAACAAGCTTGTAAAACCAATAAAAAATGAGCAAGATGACAAGAGAAAGAGAGAGATAAAAGGGGTAACAAAGCCATGAAAAATTATGGGATAGGAGAGGAGAGATGATGCTGTTGCGCATCAAGAGATATCGAGACTCATAAACAATATTGCAAGGTTTGCAAAACAAACGGCAATAAATCAAAAGAGGATTATTAAGGATTAGCAGGAAGGATATAAAAAATGAGGAAAGTAACATCCCATGCATGTAAACAAGACTATCAAATAAATATAAAGAATAATAAAAATGAGATTTGTAGACTGACCGGTGGCGTAGTTGAAGGGCGGTGGTGGGGGAATACTGGGACAACAGCAACCTTGCAACATTGCCATTGAATTCGAGGTGGGATTCGTTTGGGAAGGTCCACTTCCCCCGGATGGCGACGCGGATGAGGGGCGGAGATCGCCAGCTCCTCCCCCTAGACCACAAGTGTGATGATACATGGTTGAACGGCAGTGGGCAAGGTGGGGATGATGAGGGGGAGGATGATGGTGAGTGTTTAGATACTCTTGTACGTGCGGGGTTATCAGGTGGTGGGGATGATGATAGTGATGTGGGGGTGGAAGGTGATGGCTAAGGAGATGATGTTCCGCGGCGGATATGGCGTCGGCGGAAGTTACACCACCTGCGCCAGGCACTGGTGACGTGGAGGAGGGATGATGGTGAAGATGATGGTGGAGTAATATACTAGGTGGGGGAGCACCGTTACCGCCACCCCCACTGCAGTTGTCATTTGAAGTGGTGGCGGATAATGTGGCGTGGTTGTTACTGCTCCCCCCACCCCCGCCACCGCTGCTCTTGTTACTCCCATTTTCGCCAAGGAGAGCGACTCCAGAGTCGTTGGTGGACTGAGAGCCGCTTGATGGACGGGCCATGTATCCATTTAATCGGGTATGCAGTCGGCCTCTGCAAAATAAACGTAAAAAGCTTATCATTAAAATTCATGGCAAGCCAAAGTAAAGTATTCATTAAAATTGATAATCAATTCTGATTATTTCTTGAGACACGGCCAAATGACTCTATTTGATCGGTCCAAAATCATTTTAAAACCAGTTTCTATTAAGCAAATCTACTTAATCTACACAAAGTTTGTCATGTAGCTTCTATCTCGGATGTGTTCTCAAGTCCTAGAAAATCAGCCTTCTATACAAAGTCAGCAACCTCTTTTTCAATTGTTAAAATGATGGTGCAATGCAGAAGAGAGGCAATATCTTTGTTACAAAAAAATGTCGCAAGTCATTGTCACTTGATTTCCTACAGTGTGCACTCCAATGAGCAACTTGACTCGATTTCTTCATTAAAAACGATTTTAATAGCACCGGTGATGATGTGATGCGATCGTCGCAACAAGAACAAGCTTAATCACCGTGATTATCAGAGAGAACATGAAAAATGTTTAAAAGGAGCAACAAAAGCTTTTATCTTCTTCTTCGTCGTCGTCCCACTCTATTCACTCGGAATAAAAGAGTTCCCTGCCACATTGCAAAAAAAATGTTCAGTGAAGAAGAGAAGCTTCTTTTTTGGTCTTCTTCTTCTTCTCCTTCTGTCACAATCCATTTCTTTCTTGAAGGAGTAGTAAATAGTTCGTGATAAGAGCATTTTCCAGTGCCTTTTTCAGCAGTCAATGCACCATCTTCTACGTTGTCGGCTTTCGTGATGGGGAATGATGAGTGCAGAAAAAAAGAGAAACTGAACTGTCATGTCATCATCGTGTTGAGTTCAGAGAACAAGACGATGTGTGGGGAACAATGAGAAAGAGTACAAGTCATTCTTCTTTCGTTTCAAGTGGGGAAAAATGGCAGCAGAGCAGAGAGAAGGGAACTCTATATATATTTTATACGGACCAAATCTTTCAAAAAAGGGGGAAACAATGGCGAATAAAACGATGTACTTGATGAGGTGTTGATGCGCTACGAAAAGTAGCAATTTTTATTCCACATTTTTGCACAGAGCTTCTAATTATCTGGTATAATGACGATAGATATCCATTTTTGTTATCATTTTCACAGGATTATGCTAAAAGCCCATAAAAAGCTATCGTGGTAAAAAAAGTTTTGAAAAGGTCAAGGGAAAAAGTTTTTTGTGGCTGCTGCTGTTGTTGTTTGGGAAAGGAAATTGGCAGGTATTCTCTAGATTCAATGGAAGCGATTAAAATCTAATTAGGGAAAGAAATCTGCTTCTACGCAGTTTATATTGGTAACATCTAGAAGAAGAAGAGAAAGTAAAAAAGGTTCATTTGCATATCTCAAGAAAAAATTCAATTTCATTCCAAAGAAACATGCCATGGTTTATTTATTTGCATTGTTTGACATGTTCCTTCCTTCCTGCCTTTCTTGTGTGTTGTAAAACGTGTGTGGGATGATGCAAAAGCACAGAATGGGGTAAACTGTCGTGTTTTGTATGGCCTGCATTACTTCTTACTCTTACTACAAAAGTGATCAGATCAATATCAGCTTCCCACATGCAGAGAAACGCTCACTCCATTTTATTCTCATTCCCTGTGTGACTCTCAAGTGACAGGTGATGTTGTGGATGTGACATCGTGTCACATTTTTCCATTGACACTCTCTCATTCAAAAGGGAACACTGAGAGAGATACGCAGTTTGAGTTTGAGAAGCTTACAAAACTCTAAAGTCATTCAAGTGCTGATAATAGTTAATGGTGCTGTTGACTTGACTTGAATATCACTCACTTGAGAGCTGAGAGATGGGAAAAAGTAGATCCGGCATGACGACTGACAAAATCACAGGTTTCAATGCAGTGATAAATACAGAGACATGAGTAGAAGTAATGTAACATGTAATACAATAGATTAATGCGGAAATATATTATAGTGAGCTTTAATGAAATGAAATGAATAATGAATGACACCTACGCTTTTAGATCTGTGCAAATACAGGAAACAAATCTATATGGCCATCAAACAAAACAGCCTGTTAAAATCAGTCATGTAATTTACCCAGTTATGCCAATCAGTTCTTTCATTTTGCAATGCCGCCATGCACACAACTTAAACATTTCGTTTAATGAAGTCATTCATTCTCAGTGCTCTCCTGTCGTAACGAAAATCAAATAGTGCCACCTTTCTCTCAATCTATCAGCAACTATGGTAAACATTGTATTATCTACCCGTTCCATTTTTAAAAAACTGATACGCAATACGCAATATTTTTAGGTAATTTAAACATGTAAACTCATTAACAATTTTGTAGCAGAAAAATTTTCTCGTTTAAAATTAAATGAGGCACAAAAAAGTCATTATTATTCCGTTCGACGAAGAAGCTGACAGGAAATGACTGTTGCGTACATATCGTCGTGTATTGCCAATACTTTTAAAATCACGAAAAATATAATCCGCAATTTTCGAAAACTGATTAATTTTTTTACATGATAACTGCAAATAATTACTTATCAGAGTAAGGAAATTTGGAGCAAACGTTATATGTCTAAAATATGTAAATAGAGCAACAAGACCATTTTTCTGTTTTGTTTTGCTGGTGATGTGTGAGTGCGATACTCGCCGACTCAAATTTAATCTAATAATAATAATGCGTAATAATAAGAGCGTTCAGTGCAGCTTGTTGCAGAAATCTATCGGAACTCGAGGCACAGAAAAAAAATTCCCATTCATTTTTCAAATCAGATCAGCAGCATCGGCAGAGATCTATCGCCAGAGAACAATGCTCAGATTTCAAAACACGCAGAGGAGGAAAACATGGACGACGACAGAGCGACAAAACAGCTCATTATGAATATCGATCGATTGTTCTCACAGATTTCGGGTGGTGGTGGTTGTGGAAGTTTCAACACAAATTACTATTACACCACTATTATTATTACGATATAATCACAGCAGCAGTTACTTGCTACATTGTATTTATGTTAAATTATTATCATCCTGAACTGGTTTTCTTTTTTTTTCTGTCTAAATGTTATAAAAAATATTCAATATTTTTTTGTGAAACGCAAATTGTGGATATCGATATGATATACAGCTGTCAAAAATTGGTTCAATATTTTACGCACGCTACACTTTTTTTCCTTAAAATTCGCTTCTCTAAACGCCCCCAGGATTTTAGGGAAGCAAAAAAAAGAATGTCTCTCTACAAAGTTGCTACAGCGACGACCGGCAAAGAATTTTTACCGAAAGTTCATGCATAATTAACTATAATCTATAATAGGCAATTCAATTGTGTATAAGGTATGAGTATCTGTATATCATACGGTATGTTATACAATTATAGTTCTTATTTCATGCGTATTTTGCCAAAAAACATTCAACAAAAGACAATAGAATTCCTTTTTGTTTCACTCGATTAGAGATAAATAGTGGGAGGAGGCGGTCAGAAATAAACGAGCAAGAGAGTATATAACATGGCATGATATTACTCAGATTATGTCTTATAGCGACGGATAGTGCAGATATATTTCATATTTTTTTATTTCCTCTAACCGGTCATCATATTAAACATCGTGAGAACAATTTGCACTACTACTCTATAATATCCAATTGCAGATTACTCCGAACTATGCAAAATTGCAAGGAGTAGAAAAGTAGGCACTTATAAAAAAGAGCAATTGCCATACACCTTCTCATTCCAATAAAATTACTACAAAAGCCATTAAGGAAAGCAATGTGTTTTCAAGAAAAGAAACAGTCTTGAAGAATGTTCAAATATCAACAAGGATCAAAGAGGCAAAAAAAGTGCATAAAACGGGATTATTACGTTTCTCTGGGAGAGAAATATTAGTGATGATGATAGTAAAACAAATAGCAAATAATATGTACCTCTCTCTGCATAAAAAAATGAGTGCGTAGCAGCGTATTTACAAAGTATAGAAAATGGTGAATATATGGGATATTGTATGAAATAATATCTTGATCTGGTTTCTAACTTCCTTTAATGATATGTTTCTTTCTGAGAAATAATAATAATGTGTACAGCAAGAGCAACAACACCAATTTCCTCTGCAACACCATTTGCATTGTTCGTAAACTGCATACATTATCATCATCATTCTGTCAGTGAGTCAAGCCAGAGCACAGGATGACCTCTCCCATTTCTCCTGTCATTTTAACTGCATTTTTTATCATGCATAATGGTCATATCCTTCATCATATCATATCATATCGTCATTCTCGTCATCAACATCAACAACGTCATCATCCTGTCCATTATAATATTCTGTTATAAAAGACAGACTTTGCAACAATAACCAGCGCATTTTGTATAATATATTATCAGAGGTAAATATATAACGGTCGCTAGGAGACCAGAGTACCAGAGCATGTGTGTATCTAGTTCAGTCATTTTTTTTCAAAGTAAAGTGCATTCTCAGTTTTTACTGATACCAGCGCAGCGCAAGCATGACACGCAAGCAAAGTCAACTAAAACGTTATCCTCATTATTCCTATCGTCATAATAGTCACTAGCCTAATTAGCATAATAATAGCCAAGTTAACATGGCTGTAGCAACAAAAACGCTTGTCAATCCATAAAAAATATTACAGAGATTCGTCACAATGTAATTGTATGTAATAGTCATTTTACTTTAAATGGAAGGTAATTCGATATTATGTTGGAATTTAAGTAATATGGATCAGCAGGGATTTCACTTGTAATTCCGCAGAAACGGAAGATTATAGCTTTAGCGCAGCCAACTTTCAAACTTTATATATTTCTTTGAACAAAAATCGATATCATTTCATCAAAATGGCCGCCGGCAAACCCTCGAAAAATACTGCACAATTTCGCTTAAAAATGAAAGCATAAAATCTAAAATCTTAAAATGTCTCGTCTCCTTACTCACTCTCTCCCTCACATTCACATTGGTCGTTATTAATAAAAATTCACATAATTTTTTTTCGTACGTGTTTCTTTCGACTCAAAAGGACAACCTGGTTGTCTATAGATGATGATAATAAAAACGCTAAACACACCTTTACATTTCGCCTCCAGCAACTTGGTACATGATTCGTTCGTTTTTTTACAACAACGGACTTTTCTTTCTTGGATAATTTTCGTGGAGGAGTAAAAATGCACAAATATCACACACGACGATAAGAAGAACATGTTTGTTCTCTACGTGCGTTACGCCTTTTTCCTTGTTACATTTTTTCTCTCTCTCTCTTGTGCATTTGCATTTCACTTTCAACCAGCACGATTGAATAGATTTTTAAGATGGGCCATGGGGATTCTTTAATCCAATCGTATCGCAAAAAAATATTTAGCTCGTGTAAGAAAATTCACTTGCTCTTCATCGTCTACCCAATTTTCAACCTACTTTACTAACCGCCACATTCAACATTCAGCTTTTTGCAGCAAAAAAATGCTTAATTCTTCCTTGTTTTATTCGACGCTCCATTATCGTCATCATGATCACCTCGTTACCATAGTAGCCATCATGATAATCATAATCATCTTCCAATATCGATAGATGTATACATATTTTTGACAGAAGCCAGAAGCTCGAAAAAGCAATTCATATAAATGTAGTAAAAACTATCATTCTCTGATGATCGTGATAACAGCCCGGCCATACAGCCATAATTTTTTCTTCTTTAAACTGTGGTGCTCCTGGTGGCGGTGTAGTAGGTATATGGTATATTTTTATTGGTCATTTGGTCATTTCGATGATGGATCGACGCAATTTTACAAACTGCCTGCAACGAGGCAGCAATAGCAACGCATAACAAATGGCCGTTTTGTTTGGTGTGTCTAATAGCTTGAATGAAGAAGAAAAGTGTCTACTCCTTCGTCCACCTTCTCTTCGCTGTTTTGTGATCATACAAGATAAATTATTTTTTTATGGTTAATATCTATTTGTTATACATATTTTACTATTTGCATATGTAAGATCAAAAAAGCGTGTGTAATGTTGAAACGAACAAAGACATAATATTCTCTCGAGGAGATGGTTCTTCGCTCGTCAACAGTCAACGCATCATCAATCATTGCTCATTAATGTACGCAACGCCTACTCGCTTTTCCCAAATAAAGTCCACATCTCTCTCTAAAGACATGATAAACTGCCACGGTGAACAGCACACGTGGCTAAATCTCTAATCATATAAAATTGCGTACATCACATGCATCATATTTGCAATCTATATAATAGAAAGCCCAAATATTTTTTTTTCGAAATGCCTTACTAAACGAACATTGAATATCATATCGACTGACCGGCTTCAAAAAAAATCTAAAGCTGAGCTCTCTGACGTATCGAATCTCATAAAAGAATAAAAAAATATAATAATTGACATGATTTGTTCTCGTGTTGGTCAAGGCATCAGACGCACTTCATATTATCCATATCATGTGTGACATGAACCATTCGTTGCTCGTCGTTTGGGGTTGGTATATGGTAACAAGAAGTTTTTTTTTCAAATATTTTATTATTATTTGTTTTTTTCATGATTGAAATGGAAAGGGCTACTTGACCACCAAACAGTGGGTTGTGATGGTGTATGTCATGAGCTCCTGTCGGTTGCGCCAGTGGCGATGGGAATGTTATGGTATTTGTATGGTCACTCATTGGTCAGCCTTAATTATTTCTGCAGTTTTGTCCCTTAAGATACAAATACACATTTATTTCCACAAGTCCACACTCAATCGATCAGTCTTGCTCGGTCGGTGGTACTCAAAAATACGTAATCATAATGCTAATGGCTACACATCATCATTGATTGGTTTTTCTTTGATTTACCACTCATTATTATTATCGGAGGACAACGGAGGAGAGCTCCTTTTAAAGCATAAAAAAGAAACTCGATCATCATCAGCAGTGAAGCAGTATAGCATAAAATGTGATTAAGAACCCATACACATCGCATCGTCCACACACAAAACGACCTATTTTCATTTTTTAATATTAAACAATCACCATCGGAATCGATATAGCTATATAGTAGGAGTGAATTGTAACAATTATCAGTTGGTTACAATGGAAACCATCAATCAGCAGACAATTATTAACCAAAAACTGTTATGTAGTCTCATTTCCTTTTTTGATTGGCTTTTTCCTCCCATCTTATCATCATCATTGCTGAAGCACGCCATCATGCCACGCCACACACATCACATCACCAAACTCAACAATCAGCATTGTCCATTCAACATTTCAATTGTAGAAAATCCGTGACAACAATCAATATAAGTTTTATAGCTTTTATTAACTGTTGTTCAGCTATAAAAATAAAAAAGTACTACTTACTTCTACTTTCCAATCAACATTATATGCATTTTAGCAACAATTTTTTTTGGCGAGTCACCCCCTTTTAATGGCTTATCTTTCGTTCGGCAAAATGAAAGTGGCAATGGAAAGTCAATCAAATCAAATAGATAGGTAGGTATATGGGTAGACAAGTAGACAATTCTGATTGATTGATGACTTATCATTCTACAAAAGTCTTGATGAATTATGGATTTCTTAATTGAATTTATTATCAAGTTTGATTACCGAATCGCCTCAGAAATGGCTCCATTTTTGGCCAACTCGTCCAAAAGAAAGTCCCTGTCCAGGAGCAAGCTCTGAATGGTCGTTTGAAGCCCGTGTTGCATCAACTGGGTCGTTTTCATGGCCTCCTTGACGGAGCCCAGTTCCGTCTGGAGACTCAAGATAAGCCTCAAAATTTCCGAGGACTGCTGTTGGCACTGCGTTTTTGTCATTTCAATCTCCTCCTTCAGTTTCCCGTCGTCACCCTGAACACTTTCCAGTTGTTGCTGTGCCTCGGTGAAGGCACTTTTCATGGCGGTCACTGCCTCGTGAAGCTATTTTTTTAGAAAATAAAAAAATATATATTGCAGATTTTTAATAGCAGGTAATTATTAGCTAAACTACATGCTATAAAAAGAGAGTTGAAAGTTCTAAAGATATTTTAATTGCTATAGAGTAATAACAAGTCGATAACTGCAGTGTGGTAGTTCCGTTAATTGTTACGTGCTTCGCCACGCACAGCTTCCCATTTCCTCATGAATGAATTTTAATTAATTAAAATGGGCGTCCATTTTCATTAACTATGAAATAATCCCATTAATCAACAGATTTTTAAAAATACTATGTAACAATTAATTATCGAGATTTCCCTCGGACGATAATGATGATGAGAGTTGAGTGACTTTTTGCAAAGGTGTTAAATGCTACCTCGTATATGCAACTACTGCACTTAGCGTTTAAAAATATTTAATGCATATTACCTGGCTACTTTTAATTAGCCACTTCTTCATCAAAATAAAGAATGATTGTTGCAGTGATCAATGATTACCTAAGTATTTTAATAGTGAAATGGCTAATGTATGTGTGGTAAAATTGCCAAAAGCAGTAAATCTATCTCTAGTCTACTTGTGTTAAAAGCACTATAAATTATTTTTTTTGTACAAAGTGCAATCTAAACTAACATGAAATTGGTTGAACCTGAACCTCTATTTAATTTCGCCGGTAACATTTTAATATTTTTTTGTTTTAAAGTCAGCAGCAACAACAGCAGTAGCACCCAAAAAACATGTTTTCTGGTAATTACTACAAAACATCAGATCAAGACAGACGTCATCATTATTACCATGATAACCATAATTATTATTATAGGATCATATCATATTTTCATCAAAAAGATAAATGCACACAGCAAACTGCTGTTGCACAGTCAACAGTGCAATAAACAGGATGAAGGATGAACAGAAAAGAGCAAGTAGACAAGACACAAAAGAAGGGATCAATTGGATTAAGTAACCACAAAAGCCCATCTAAGCAAAAATTATCCTTTTGTACAATATTTCTTTTTTTATTTTGAAAAACTTGAAAGGAGATGCATGTTAAATATTACGCATGCATGCATAAGTAGATATGTTTTGTACATTAAGCGTAAGTACAATTTGCAAAAACCACATCAGCAACAGCAGCAAATTAAAAATTCTCAATTAACGGATCACTGCCACTACTACTGCCATATAAATTTTTGTTCAAAAGGTTTTTTCCTATCTTGAATACACTTATTGCATCCATTTCAATTGTTGACAGGTAAGGAGGTAAAACGTAAGAAAGGCTTAAGAATTATAAAAATATTACAAGTTGAGTAGAAGGAAAATTGAGTATCTGTTGTTGTTGTGGTAAATAAGAAACTGCAGTGGTGTAGTAGTAAAAAGAGGAACAAAAATTTCATGGCAAAAAATAAAACTGCATTTGCTGCTGCTGCTGTCGTAATCAGTGGCCCAGAATAACCCTTGAGGCGTTAAAAAAAGAATGGGAGATTATATTTTACTTTAAAGAAGCGAATATGCAGTTTTACTCTATAATTTTTCTTGTTATATCATATCAGTCGACATCATGTTGCTGTTGCTACTGCTACTGCAGCAGCAAAAACGCGTATTAATTAGTTCACCTGTAATTTATTACTACAACAACAAACTTGGTAATACCACGAGAGAGCATGTTCACTCGTTTATACACTCTACTCTGCACTTGATAACAAATGATATATTGTTTCCCTGTAACAAAGTAAAACGGTCAAATATATAACTATATACTTACCACCACCACAACTACAACCATAATTAATTGTTACAAAGGTTAAACTTGAACGAGGACGACGGACGACGTTACATAAAAAATACTTTTAAAAAGTCCGTCCGTCTGTATATACTTTGTTTATAAAGTAGAAACAAAGTCAGATTTTATTTTGGCAATGTTGCCATGGATGCCATAAGGCGGATGTATTAATAATTCCGTATATATAAAAGTTTAGATATATAAATTAAAAATTATACGGCATATGATACTATTACTACCCATTATGCATTCGCTTCATTTTTTTAACTGGTTCAATGCACATTTTCATACCATTTTTCATTTCAACCAAACCACCATCACCATCAGAAAAAAAGTCTCTCTCATTTGATTTTGATCTCTTCTGCTATAAAACCAACTATCAACTATGTCTATCTATCTGTCTGTCTGTAAATACTCTCAGGTCTCTCAACTGAACTGGCAAAACTGCAACAAAAAAAATTGTACAGTTAAGTCTTCTCTTTAAAAATATATAGCAGGCAGCAGTAGTAGTATAAAAGGTTGTGAGTGAGTGAGTGAGTTTTTGAGTCGAGCAACAAATCACGACTCTTTTTGCACACTATCAAAATATTTTTCAAGTGATTCATAAAAGGGATATAAAAATGTTTTCGAGAGAGAATCGTGTTCATCCTTTTTATTCATCCGCGCACACTATCTCTCTCCGCTATCAATAGACTATTTTTGCATCCTCCTGCCTTGCTCCACTACTACAATGAATTCATACACCAACAAAAATTTATTATCTCTGATACTTTTTTGCACATAATATCTGTAATAATACACATCACATCACAAGAAGAAGTGCCTATATTTGCACACTGCACTATATACACAACAGTGCTATAAAATATTCAATACGATTTATTTATATATTTTGACGTACTTTTCTGCATGAGCGAAGGAAAGTAAATTTTCTGTGTGTGTGCACTTTACTTAACAAAACATGCTATTAAAATCATTGTGCCGAGTAAAGTACAAAGTAGATATGCATTTTACTTGATTGAGCTATTATTGGGCTAGAAAATTGTGTTGTCTGCATATATGGCTATAACCATAACAATAAAAAAGATTGTTGCTACATCAATATCATTTTTTTGGATTGATTTTTGCTACTCTCAATATAATAGCTTCCGAGGAAAATCTACATTTTTTTCATCATCACATCAACTCATCTAATGGCAAGTATATCTGATGGACTGAAATGGTACACCAGATCTAACAAAAATTGGTTGTAAAAACATGCAATTTTATATTAAACTATCAACTATCCTATCGTATTATTAATAGAACAAGACATGCAAGCAAAAGTGATCTTCTCTCTCTTAAAATGTATCGTCATATAACATCCTGATTGATTATGAGGATGTTTTTGCATTAAAAAATTGGCTATTTTATTGTGAATTGTGTAGCCGAAAATAAACTGTTGAAATGAGATATCAAGTAAGCATCTCTTTGTCGATCGATGATGATGACGGTGTTGATAGTAAAATATTTTTTAGAAAAAAGCTAAAAAGGCAGCGAAACATTTTTTGGTACTAAACCGTCTTTTCATCAACATATCATACTTTAAATTTAAACTGCATTAATTACTGGGAGAGAGGATCCTATATTGCTTTTGCATTCTGGCAATTTAAAAAATAATTTCACTTAATGGGGATTTACCAATAATGAAACAGAATATGCCGGCAATTAACAAATTTCAAGTGGATTCTGCTTCTGACGGCAATATATTTAGGTACATACAAAAGTAGGTACTCTTTCTCTTTTGTATACACTGCTAAATATATTTAGACAGCCATACTTACTCGAATTTGCGCTTTTTGTTATGACAAAAATTTCTTTAAGGGATTTCCTTTCATCTTTTAAAAACCCAAACGACCGAATAGTAATCAGATCTCACCATCACTGCAACCGCAACAATAAAAAAAGTCCCCAAAATATATATAAAAATGAAGATGAAGCTTTCGAAAAGCTACTCTCAAGATAATTTCACAAAAAGGATGACGCTTTTGTTGACTGCTAACAAGTAAAAAAGATTTTTAAACTCCATTATTCGCGAGCAGTCTTCCATTTTTACTTTAAAAGGAAAATATGTACTCGGTATATTGAAAAGGAATTAGCAATAATTTTTGCCAAAAAAGATTTAAAAATGAATGACTGAATGAAATCCATAAAAAATATTTATGGCCATGTGCCTAGCACAGTAGTGTACGAAGTGCGGACCTTATATACTTTTAGGTGACAACTGATGAGTTTTTATAGCTTTTTTTCTTGACTCAAGGTTAATTGACTAGTTTAGTGGGCCAGATGAGTATATGTAATGACTCTGTCAGTATATTATTTTTCCCGTAGAAAGCAAAATTGGAAAGGAAGCTATAGTGAAAAAAATTGAGAGCAAAATAAATATAGTAACTAGGGGCACACATACATCATCATCATCAGCGTCACGATAGTGATGGAAAAAATAATGGAAAGGTAATAAAACAGGTAATTGTTCTTGTTCCGTCTAAAGACAGTTTAAGTTTAAATGGCCATTCAAGCGATAATAAAACGGTAGACGACAACAACAACCAAGACGAGAAGTAGGTAGCCCCATAAATAATAGGAGAGATGTGCTATTGCTATTGCTGCTGTTGTTGTTGCTGCCTTTTAATTACCAATTAAAAGTAACAAACCCTTCTTGTTAATTACCGTAGTACACGCACAGCAGTTTAGTGTTTTCATACATGGTTTTCTTTTTATTCGCCATTCAAAATGAGAAGGAGGAAGCCCCTTTTATATAAACTACCACTTCACATTGTTCTACAACCGTTTTGTTTTACACTTCATTGTTGATGATTTTGATTGTTGGATAGATAGATGTGCGATTGTTGTTTATGTATGTGTGGGCGAAAGCACAAAACACAACGGCAGGAGCAGCAGAGAAAAAGGAACGGTTGTTCATCTCACCTCATTTGCGATTATAAAAGGAGGTGTGTGCCTTTCCTCTATTTCACCATCATCGCCAGTACGCAATGTCGTTCAAAAGTGTTTGTTGTTAGAAATAACAATGGTTAAAAAACAAAACAGGACATATAATGGCTGGTTTAATGATTACAAACGGCAGTTAGGTATAGTGAATGGACGAGCCCCTTAAAAATAGTTATTTTTTTGGGGGGGAAATAGGATCACTTGAAAAATTCTGATACTGCTGCTCCTGCTAAAATTCCATTTTTGAATTGAGCACAAATCCAAAATAAGAATTATTTTTAAATGTATGTTTTTTCCAATTTTTCCCTGTTTAACTTAATGAGATTACCTAATAGAGTAATTATAACAGGAAAGCCATTGTTGAGCATCTGAGCATGTCTCCTGCTCTATTAGCTCTATGAGTTGGAATTTAGCTGGTCTACCTGGTCAGCTAAGTGCACAAACTGAGAAGACAAAAATGCAGTTTTTTTGTTAATGATGTCGCAAGAGCACACGGTGTAATTTCGCATGCACCTCAAAATAAAAAAAAGATAATGCAATTTTTATGCACCTGTCCTAAAATTAGGATGCAATTTGACCACCTTACCATATACATAAGTCGTGTATACATATATAGTTAACGGTAACAACTGCAAGTTAAGCAAAGAACCTCATACAATAATTGAGCGGTTCCCTGGAACAAGGACCATAGTTTTCGTTGCCATAAACAATTAAAAAAGAAATCAAACCGCTACATAAAATTAGCGACTAGAATTTCAATTTGTATCGTTGTTTGTATCAGATTTTAGTTTTCTGATCACATTATATGAGCAATTCTTTCACTTTTTGTTACTTTTTTGTGAAAGATGCTTGGTTGGAACGCATCAACCAAGTATTGTTAATAAATTTTGAACACGCAGACAGACAAACATTCCACATCGCAATTTTAGCTAAATATTTTCATGGATACATTTTCAATTTTCGAACTATGGTCCTTGTTCCAGGGACACCCTCAATTTAAAGTTTAAACAGAAGAATGTTCGTGGTTTTAAAAATGAAGTGAATGGCTCTCCATGCCTACTTAATATGGCAACATGATCATCATGATGGCGACCAATTTTGAAATGTAAACATGGCGATGTAACAAAACGAGAGAGGACCTTTCAGATTTTTTTGTTTTCTGTGTCATCTCACTTCATCTCTCTCTCTAGTGGTGGTTATGGGACCAACTTATTTTTGGCGATTTCGAAATAAATTTTTATAATGTCAACCGTTAGTTACACAATTAGGTAACGCTAATGTTTCATAATAGCCATTTTTGCCATTATAAGGGAAAAAATTATTGTTCATCATTCTTAAGCAGATAAATATTATAAGTGATGTAGTTAGTAGACCGGCCTTAATTTCATGGTTGATTCCCTACTCCACTCTCCACTATACTCGGATTTGATTACTTAACTGTTCAAATTGGCAGGTAGGCAAATTGAAATAGAATGCTGTAATAATAGTAATATTTTTTGTTATAAAAGTGCAGTAAAACTGCAAGTGATTTTTTTGCAGTGACGACAAAAAAAATTCACATTTTCGATTTTACTACAGCCTTGGCCAGACTGAAGAAGAATGCAAAAAAGTGGCAAAACCGTCCTTAACTTTAAATGCCTGTCAAATTTGGATTTTGCAGAAGACACGCATTAAATTACATACTTTACGCTTAAGTCAATATTATTGTGGCAGTGACCTCCGCCGCAAAAGAATAAAATGGCGTCTGCTGCTCATCTTCGTCCCATTAAACTTGGCTTAAAGTCTAGTAATAACTTATTTTTTTGTTACGCTCGCAGTTACATTTCCTTTGTCGGTTCGTTAGTTAACGTTTGCAAAAAAAAACTACATACATAAAAAATGTTCTAAACCCATCCTCACCTATCATTATTAAGTAATTAGAGTTAACGTACGTTAAAAAAAGAAAAATAGAAAATGATGTATAGCCCGTACCTCTTTAATATGCGAGAGGAGTTCCTCCTTGCACTCCCCTCCCAAATCTCCTATTCCTCCTCCACCTCCACCCCCGCCACCTTCCTCCTCAAACATTTCCATGGTCAAGTCCGCGATTGAAGACTCGCAGCTCATTTTGAAATATAATATGTTGTGCGTATGTGTATGTATTCCTAGATTCCTTATCGATTTAGTCAATCAACGACACCAAAAAGTGTTAATAAAACAATGGGATGATCTGAGGATGATGATAAGAGGAGCAGCGCTTCCACCCACGCACAATTTCAATACGAGTTGCTGCAGTATTCATCTTTGCACATAAAATTATTATATATAGCTTATCTAAATATTTTCATCAGACTCTTCTTATCTACACTTATCGACAAATCTAATTCTTTTGGCAATTTAAAATTCTACACTATAAACTCACTGCGTACACTATATAAAACACTTTAAAACTTTCTCGCCAAAAACTATGTACGTATATGTATATATATAGTTAAATTTAAAACTTGATCAAATTGAAATTATGTTTCAAGTAACTTGACTAATTTCTAAATCCATCTTAAACGACCTAAAGGACTCAAGGACCTTTTTTCAAAGACACCATCATCGCATGTCACATTTTTAACTGACTTGCTAATTAGCTGCGGCAGCTCTCTTCTGTACGCAAAAATTGAGAGGTTTAAACTCAAATCCAAGGTTACTGTCAATACAAAACGCGGAGCAACGCTAACGCAAACAATTCACGTTTTTGAGAATCGAAAATTCAATAATAATTATGATTATTACTTTCCATTTGCGCAATTCCCCAGACACATTTTTACATTGCGTCAATGCCGCAAGCAAACACTACTAGGACGATAACGACGAATGCCACTAATTACCACCAAGATATTTTAGCATAGAGAGATAATTAAAGTACGATTATTTTCAGCAGTAGTGCAAGTGGAGAGAGAGAGCAAAGAAAATTGGTGTCATTGCTGCTGCTCTGCTGGTGTGAGCGAAGATGTACAAATATTTGCACGATTTTTATTATTATTATTATTAAAATTAAAATTATTATTCTGTTATTCACAGTTAAAAATAGAGGCTCTTATGTCACGAGTCACGATGGCTATAACAATAGAGGTCAGTATTAATTAACAATGACCATTGGTCAAAGTCAAGTAAGTTAAGAAAATACTGTGCTGATGAGGACGGTGAGTGAGCCAGAGGAACTATTTACTTTAGCAGGTAAGTAGACGACGACTAAATTACAGGTAAACTTTTCTGGTCTGTGGGAATGAGGACGAGGTAGACTGGCTGGTTTAGTGGACTGGATACATATTACCGGCGGTGCTGGTGGGTGACGGCAAACTCCCGGACAACGGAAAGTGTAAACAAAAAGGGAACGGTAGTAGTAGGAAATAAACCGAAATTCGGTTGAGTCATATAAAAAATCGAGGTAGTAGAGAGAAAGCAAGTCAAATCAGGCAGACAAGCAGGCAGGTAGCCAGGTAGTTATATATATATTTTGGAGATATTTATCATCAAGTCACTGTCATTCCTTCCGCGCGCGGAGATATATATCATGGAACATGAATAATAAGTTGTATTGCGATTGCTACGGCTGCTTCTAATGTTATCATCGTCCTCATTGTTGTTACTTGCGTGTCTGCTGCTCTCATTTCATAAATAATTTTATCAGAGAAAAACGAGCGGAGGAGTTGAGAATCTAGTTTTAGCGATTATGCTTATAACATGGAAAACTCGTCTTCTATGAAACTTTCCATCCACTCAAATCTAGTTTCCTTCCGCCTCCCCGTCACGTCGTACTAATGTCCAGGAAGTGAATTCAGTTTGAAACAACACCTGTGTGCATATAGGCCAGCTATATGATAATTAATTTATGTAACTTCAGGCTAAATCACCATTCATTAATTCACATCGACGCTTTAAGTGAAGGTGGGGGCGTAGTTTTGGTGAATTTTTTTCGACGAAATTATTATGATAATTTATTCACAATCACAACAATCACTCCCTCCCTTCACCTGAAGAAAAAACTCCATTTAAAATTATCTTGTCAGGTAAAAACCGACGCATGCACACATACACACGCGCGCACACGGACGCACGCACCACGCACTTGGTTTTTTGGAACTTTTTTTGACAGGTGAGCTATTGTTTAGCTTATAGCAGCTAGCAACAAGAAATTGCTCATTGCTTTAATGTTTTAAATGAATATTAATGATTTTTTTCTCTTGTCTTCTTCTTTGCTATTATGATTGATCTTGAAAAGAAAACGGTATAGAAAAAAATATGCAGAGTCAGTCCAATATCCAAATCGGTGATCGTTTTAATAGGCTTTAAACGAGAAACAAAGAGATGGATGGATATAGATAGATGCAGAGAGGGAGAGTCACGGCACAGGCACATGAACTCTTTCAACTGCAAAACACAACTGACTCACTCACTTGGCTGGGAGATATACTCACTCACCTGAGCTAATAACGAGAAAAAAGGTACCTGCTCAATTGCTCTTTACTTACTTACTGCTACAGAGTAACGCGATAGATGTGAGGAGATTTTGCTTACTTACTTACCTATCTGTACTATGCTATTGTTAATATTAATATTATGCCATGATTCTACTATTCTATTCATTATTTTACGCTTTGCTGTTGTAAAGGTTTAAGCTGTTACGAGGATATATACGTATGCACACAGCAATAATAACAACACAACTGATATCATATCAGATAATGCCATAATAATATGCGGCGCAGCATGTGCACTCTGTTTGCTTAAAGCAAATAATAGTAGAAAATTAGAATTCGTTTTTTATCGTGTTACAGCTATAAAGCATGGAACAACACAGGGTGATTAATAGCATAGTTATGTAGTAAGTAGTAGTAGTAGTAGGTGAGCATTTTTATCGGTAAAAATTGTTTAAAAGTCGGAGTACAAGATCCAGGTATGTCGACATGACAACATTTTTTGAGGGGTAAGATGAGAAATGGCTTTAATTAATTATGCCACATAGCTACCAAAAAAATTTACAATTGCAATTTTCTCACAAAAATATCAGATTTTTAGCAAGTCAAAGTGGTGGTTGCCATGGAAATAAGTAGCGTTCCGATGTTAACAATTGGACTGATTTTTCGCCAGAGAATTCCACTTGGTATACCTTTCTTCAACATGGTAATTAATGTAAGAGTAGGTAATTTCAAATTTCCAAAACCCACGCATTAGAATTTCTTGTCGGAAGTACACAAAAATGCGCTGATTTTATCAGCAGTTAAAATCCCGGACAAACCGGAGATGTAATCTCAGCGTTTGCATTTCATACAAAGACGGAAACGGAAGCAGTTTTTGCAGAGATTGCTGACCTCATACTGACTCGCTCGATTCTGGAAGCAGAAAAAAAGCAGAGAAGGCAAATCTCGAACAAAGTGCAAACAGCGCCATCCAACGATTTCCGTTCCCATTGCATCCCATCCCATCTGTTTCTAGTCAGCTTGTCAGATAACAGTGAACAGAGATTCATACGAAAAATTAATATAACTATCTATACTACTACACTATAATATGCGGTATAGTACTATCGTAATTGTCAACTTGTCAAATAATATGCCGTATAGCACACTATAATATGTAGTTGATATAAATGTAGTTTTATGTTTGTAACATGTAGTTATTTGGTAGCACAGGGAAAGTATTGATTTTGAAAGGCTGGTTGGTGGTCTCTTTTGCGTAAAGAGGAAGTAGGACTGTGATTCGTGTGATCATCTGCTTGGCAGTCGAAATATTGAAATACGCCCATCTTCTATAACAGCTCTTGTTACAAATTTGACAAGTTTTAGGATTTTTTGAACTAATTGTCAAGATAAATTTGACTATTTGGCAGTTTTTTTGGTGACGTATGAGTGTCTAGTGTGTAGTTACTTAATGTAGGGTGGTTAATTTTTTTTGAGAGAGACAAGGAAAGTTTTTCGCTGTTTGCAAAGATGCTGGGATCAAGTTCACAGGTGAGTTTTAATAAAAATTGCAATTTCAAAACAGCGTATTTAGTTAATTGCAGTATATGTGTAGGTAATGTATATTGAGAATGATTATAAGTTGAAAAAGATAATTGTGGTAGTGACACGTAAAAATGATTGGTAGAGTAGTAAAAAAGGCCTATAATTTCTCTATTTCTTAACTTGCTTTATCTTAACTTTTCTTGAAACTCTTCTTTCTCTTTCTTTTGCCTATTTTAAATTCGCATTAAAAAATTAATTGTTTGAGTGGGTAGTTGTGTGTCGTGGTAGTGTAATAATCAAGTAGAGCGGTGGTGCGCTAATTTTAATTGTAACTTAAACTTGCACAATTAGGAGCAAAAAGCTGTCTGTAGTGCACTCCACCATCACCACCACATCCACCGTCATCAACATTTAGCTAATGAATGAGCTCTTTTTTAATGAATCTTAGGGTAGAGACTCTATTAATCTTAATGATGACATTGCAAATTAATTGATTTGATGCTAAATAGTAGTGTATTGACTGCTCTGCATTTTATTAGTGTAGTTCACTGAGTCAGTTTACTTTTAATGGTCAATTCTGAGACAATATTACGATGATAGTAATGACGCAGCAGAGATGCTGATATATTAAGACAGGCAAATTTAATTGCACTGTTAAATGTTTAATGCTAGATGTAGAGCACGCACCACCCACCATCACAGACATACTTCACCACACATTAAAATATACAGAAATTGTAAATAAATAAATAAAAATGAAAAAAAACACGGATTAGATTACAAAAACTGGAACGGATGCCAATGTAATGATGATTATGATGATATAGTGATTGGGATTTTGTGTTGGATAATTAACGCCCCCATCAACATTGTACTGACGCCTTGTCTTGTGTTTCTTTGTCTTTCATTTATGTATGCATTTGTCAGTGTGAGTTTTTGCAAGCTGTATACTTACAATATATTTAAGGTAGTCAGTAATTGTGATGTAAAATTTGTTAGAGTGTAGAGTAGGAATATAGACGGACTGGCTGACGAATCTTGTTTTTTTAACTAACAGCTCAATTAAAGTAAAATGTGATGGATATAGAGAATTAAAAGTGCTTGAGTCGTTCTGTCTGTTGTGGTTAGATATTTTGCCAAGTGTCAAAAATTTGTGTAGAGAATCTTTTCGATTATTATTATATAGAGGAATGCAAACGAGCTAAACTAATAATTAAAGATTAATTATATAGTCATCATCGAAATTGGCTAACTTGAATAATCATTAATATCGAAGATAATCAATATTTTTAACCACTGACAATAATTTCTCTCTGTTCTCTTGTGTGTGTTCTTTGTGCTTCCGTCTCTGACATCTTTTCAACTTCTCTCGGTGTCTCGCTCTCTTCTTCGGATTCTATATAAAACTTTTTTATAATAAAAACTTAAATATCTTCGCAATTAAAACTGTAAATATAAATCACAAAACGCAGCAGCTGCCATAATGATTCACAATGCTTTTAATCGTGGACCTGAGCTCCTCGCCTCATCAGACTTTGACAAGGTTCCTTTTACAACACTTTATAAATATTGTAGTTAAATATTTAATAATGATAATATATATTGATAGTTTAATTAATTAAGGTTGACTGCGTATTATTGTAGTTGGTTATATATAGCTCACTGCTTTTACAGTTAACATTTTTAACCAATTTCGACATTTTAAAATGTAATTCATCGACAACAAGACACGGTACAAAAAATAGTATCAAATTTAATTATCATGCACGCACAATCGCCTATTTTACTACTGACATCTTTAAACACAGCAACTTAATTATTAGTAAAAACTCAAGTATTTCACAATAATTAAGATGCACAAAAAAACAACAAATGACTTAATTAACTAGACAGATTGACAGGTATGTATATGCAAAGAAACGGTTTCCAATAATAATTTAGGGGCAAAGTGCAAAAAAACAGTGACAAACAGTTTTTAGCCCATTTTTCATCATGCTCATTCCTTGATACCCTTTTCTCTCCCTTCTTGTGTTGAACTTTTTTTTATAGTTTAATGAGACAAGTAGTTCATTTAGCAGATTAGATAATTGTAGTTAGCTAAACTACCTGTTGTCATTCCTCTCTTTCTCTCTATCTCTCTCTGTGTTATTAATTTTTTTCACTCCCCACCAGACATGATCCCATTTTTAGACAAAAAAAGGTCACGCTCACGCCAGATAATGGCAATTAACGTGCAGCTCACTGTTCACTTCATGTGTCACATAATTACTTGTTTTAATGCTTTAATATTCCATATTATAATAGCTAGTAAAGTAGTTGAGAGTTTAATTTTTTCTTGTGGTAGATTTATTTTGTTTAATTAATTCACCTTATTTGCACCTGTGCATAAAATAATTACAGCCATGCTATTAAAAAGGCAAAAAAAAACATCGTCTTCTCACAAGTCATCTTTCAGTTCAACTTTTTGTTCTCTATCTCTTCTCTTTTCACACCTGTAATTTTTGGAAGGTGTTAATGAAGGTGAAAGTGAAAAGAAAGGGTTAATTATTCATTCATCATTTTTTTCGGTTTTTCCTCTTGTTTTTCTCTGTGTGTTGTTATCGTTGTTGTTGTTGTGGTGTGTCTTGTCTCTTGTTCTTTTCTCTCTCTTTCTCTTCTTCTTCTGCTCTCCTTTTCTCTCTCTCTCTCTCTTTGCCATTCCTTATTAGAGAAACTGCACGTTCTTTAGATACAGTGTACATCTACTCCTCCTTCTACTACCACTTCCGCCTCTGCTCGTACTACTACTCAAACTACTCAAACTACTACTACTACAATTGTGTGTCTTTGATACTACAAAATGGACCGATATTATTACCGTATCTCTTGTGAATACAAGCCGGGAAGGTCTGACGGGGAACTGCAGGAAAACACCCTGATCGTCGAGATCTCAGATGCGCTCAGCGAACGCGAAAAAGTCAAATTCACTGTCCATACCAAAGTAAGCGACACAAATATGCCAATACATTTAAATGATTATTACTTTTTTGTATGAAATGAAATGAGAATGATAACTTATTTGCGGATTTTTTATTATTTTTATTTTATAGTCCACGTTGGAAGGTTTCGAAAAACCGGAATTCTCCGTCGTTCGTCAACATGAGGAATTTGTGTGGCTTCATGATCGATTCGAGGAGAATGAAGAGTACGCTGGCTACATTGTAAGTGTTTCTTTCTTTCTTCATTTCCAAATTCCAGAATTGAATTTATGGCTCATTTAATTCCACTTGGATTGGTTTTAACAAAACCAACCGAGGAATGGGATGGGAAAGATGGCTGACGGCTTTAATGACGTTGGCAGGTTGCTTCTTCTGTTTGTTTGTGTGTTTGTGGTGGGATTCTTTAAGTGAAAATTTTGTGTACCTGACTTACTTTGTATGTTATTTTTTCTGTGGATTTTTTTATTTTCTCAACAGATCCCACCTGCACCACAACGGCCAGATTTTGATTCATCCCGGGAGAAATTGCAGAAGCTCGGCGAAGGGGAAGGCAATATGACGAAAGAGGAATTTTCAAAGATGAAACAGGAATTGGAAGCGTACGTTTATATTTTTTTCTATTTCCGTGCTCAGTGTAGCGGGAAATTATTGGGAAATGTTTTATGAATAATTGAGACCACTTTATATCGGGAAAAACTGAAAAAAGCGAATTGAAGAGTTTGTTAGATAAGTTTTCTTTTTTCTCTGGTTTGATTTTGCAGGGAGTACCTAGCGACTTTCAAGAAGACGGTGGCCATGCATGAAACTTTTCTGGTCCGATTGGCAACGCACCCGATTTTTCGTAATGATCATAACTTCAGAGTATTCTTGTCGTATGATGGAGAGGTAAGCTGCTCTGGAATATAATATGTGGTGGATATAATGTTACTGGCTTTTTTTCTGCTGAGTTGGCAAGTTAATTACAAGTAATGATAATTATGATAATGACTTTAATTCATTGTTTTTCAGCTGAGCGTTCGCGGTAAAAACAAGAAAGAGTTTCTGGGCGGTCTCATAAAATCCTTTGGACAATCAACCGACGAGGTTCTCCTTTCCGCGACGCAAAAAGACGTTGACGAGTTTTTCGACACGCAGCGCAACTTTTTGATTGATTATCATTCACACTTGAAGGAAGCGACGATGAAGGCGGACAAAATGACAAGTCTGCACGGGAGCGTCGCCGATTCCTACATAAAAATCTCATCAGAGTTACTTCAGCTGGCAACAATTGACAGTAATGAACTGGAAAAGTTTCTCACAAAAGTTGCGGAAGCGCTGGAGAAAGCAAGGGTAAGTACTTCTTCCTCTGATCATCTGCTATACACAAAACAAAAAAAAATCTTACCAACTTTTCTCCACAAACTTGAATGAAAAGTTCTATTTCCTTCAAATCATCATCATTTATTTTTTTCGTTGTCGTTTAGAAAGTTGAAAATCGAGTTGCCTCTGATGAGGACCTCAAGCTCTCCGATACGCTGCGGTATTATATGAGGGACTCAAACGCGGCCAAGAATCTCTTGTACCGAAGACGCCGCTGTTTAGCCAACTATGAGACTGCCAACAAGAATCTGGACAAGGCGAGGGCGAAAAATCGGGAAGTGGGTGCTGTAAGTGTCAAACAAGCTTTTGTGAATGAATACATTGTTACGGTTATTAGCTTAAGATTGAAATTGAATATTGAAAATGAACGAAAATGTTACGAAAAAATGTGAAAAATATTTATGAAATGTGCATGCTGCTAAATGGTAAAAATGATACCACATAGACAATGGATGTTTTGGATGTAAGTTTTTTTTACAATTTTTATCCAGCGTCATTAACAAATAATTGGCTAATGAATGAACAGGTGATAATGATGTGTCGCGTCAAAATTGAGTTTGAGATTTATTTGAAATTATTTTCATGTAGGCTGAACAGGCGCAGCAGGAAGCCTGCGATAAGTTTGAGGCAATGTCGGCCAAGGCGAAGGAGGAACTCGTGGACTTCAAGAAACGCAGGGTTATAGCGTTCAAGAAGAATTTGATTGACTTGACCGAGCTGGAAATCAAACATTCCAAGGTAAACAAACCACTAAACCCTTCGTTGTAATAATTTAATTAGAAATGACAATCAAACGTGTTCTAAAAGTGGGGAGATTATTTAATTTTTTATGTACGTTTTCTATTTTCAGACTCAGATCCAAGTTCTGACCGCAGCTATACAATCACTGAAGGAGGAACTCGGCGGAGTGTAAAATTGTCAATAATATTTAAAAAACGAATCAAGTGATTTTTGCATGTGGATACACTAGCTAGGCAATATATTTGCTAATCATTTTGTCGATTGTCGTGATGATTTTTTGCACGTAAAGTGGAAAAAAGATTGTTTCTATAAAAAAACTACACTATTCTGCGTATTTACATATATAGTGAAATATTTAACTATCATAACTATAACTTTGTCATGCATTCCAAAGAATTAAATAATATTCTGGAGTAAAAATTGAAAAAAGAATTTGAATAGTCGTCCTTGCCTTTTTTCACTTTCTTTTGTATTCCTTTTTGTCTTGTAATATTTCGAAAATAGAAAGCAACGTAATTGCACTATAAAAAGGGTGCCCTGGAGAACTGTAAAGTGCCAGTGGGTACTTGTTTCTTTCTTTTCCTTCCGTCAATAAAATGCAAAGTAGGGAAGAGGCAGACTGTAAAAGGGAAATCTGTTGGGAATTCTCAGCGCAATCTAATCTGCCATGATGCGTTCTGCTGAAGATTAAAAATGGAAATGTGTCACGATGCCCCTTTCTGGCTTCATCGGAAATGGACACGGAAAAGGGGACAAGCAGAGAGAGAGAGAGAGCATCCTGTGGTTTTGGCATGTAGGGACAGAATTCGCCTTGTGTGTAGGTATTTACTTGTTTGTTTTTTTCTTTCTTGCTCTATATGTATCCGTCTGTGTGGAGTGGTGGTTTTTATGGCTGGAATGCCGTAAAAGATGCGTCCCACACTCCCTTGCGATCATCACCATACTCGTCCTTCTTCTTCTCCTTCAACAAACTCAAGCTTACTTTTACAAGAAAATGCTTTCTCCACTCGTTCCTCATCTCTCATCTCCACAGCGACCACCTGCTCTTTTAAACCACAAAAGGATGATTTCTATTTTTCCAGTATAAATTCGTCATCATCTGCTCACACAAACACAGACTCTCTCTCCAGGATACTTTCCCCATCATCATCAGTGTTTACCCTGCCATTTGAATGAATGCAAATGCATTGCGAAAATCTTGAGAGAAAATAATAGAACTTGAGGCGAAAATCTTTGCATGTCATTATGATCCAGTTTCCCATCGTCATCATAATATTCATTTTATTCTCACCACACATTATTTTCGAGATCCCAGAAGGATGCTCTCTCTAGCTCCCCGTCTCTCTGGTGGGATTGGTGTTGTTTGGGAAAGTGACTATTTAGCGAACAAGTTATTTCGACAGGAAAAGCTGTGATGATTATGATTATGAGGTAAAGTGGGAGAGAAAGTTGTTGAAAAGTGGAGCAGCAGCAACAGCAGGAGCAAGATTATCCTTTCCCCCACTTGCTTTCACCACATATATACACTCTCATTAGATATATCATCAGGAGGACTCTCTGCCTTTGTGGGATGTGCAATGCTATTGTCATGATGTCTTAAATAAGTTTCAAAGAAAATTTTAGTTTCCAACCGAATATGATAATCTCTGTTTGTGGCAGACATGTGTGATATCCTTTGGAGAAGTACAAAAAAAAGTACAAGTTTCCTAAAGAAAACTTGAGTGCTATTGACAGATGTTCCAAAACGGACAGATTACAGTTTGGAGTTTAGATATCATGTTTTTCCAGCGTGCCCCCTGCAGATACAAACAAGCCCTTCGTCTACACATCTTCTTATGGAATACTAATACTGCCCACACACAGACTCGTGTGTGATGTATGTGGAATCTGCTTAAAATGTTATATAAAGTATAAAATATGCATGTACCTAACTACAGATGCCGGCGGTCGGAAACGCAGGTAACTAGAAGCGAGAATGGGAAAATATTGGTGTTTTCATGCTGAATTGGCAAGTTAATTGGAGTAGTGATAATTATAATGATGACTCGTGTACTCTGCGGGAGGTCCCTATATACCCATCTCATCAAATCCTGTTGGTTGACAGTCAAATATCGAGTTTTCTCTCCGCATTGCAAAACTTTTAGATTGATTATTACTCACACTTGAAAGGATGCACTCCGGAAGGTGAGCCAGACAGAGAGAGAAGCTGTGTTCTCGTAAACAAAGTTGGATGGTTGCTTTGGTAAATCAAAGGTGAAAATAAAATTCCCTGTCAATTCAATACTTCATTTTTTTCTACTCATCAAGTCAAAGTCAGTACGCCAGACGCCATCAAATCATTTTGGCAATCGATACTTCATTTTTCATTCCTTTTTACTTACCCCACAATAGCTGGTGCATTTTCTGTACCCAAATTCGCCCATAGTAAACTAATGACATGAAATAATGATATATCTCATTTGACCCCAATGTAAATTAATCTGTCGGAAACGACAATGCAAAATCAAATCGCAAACAGATATATCCAAATTTCTAAGTGCAAGGATCGCTGAAGTTTGCAGTATTTCGTGTAAATATAAGCGTGTGAAGAAAACGGTCACATTGGTATCTAAATTTGTTGACTATAGCTGGTTACAATTTACGCTTGTAAGGGTATGTCGTATGTCTGTCCGTCCACGGACCATGGCGGATTTTGTTCGAATTGCAATTTTTGAAGGGGACTCTGGCCGCAGGTTCCCGCGAGCTAATCGAAAGACTATGATTAACGAATGGAGAGGTTGACTCAATTCTCCTCATTTGTTAGTCACTAATTACTACAAAAGATTGTGATGGACAATCGTTAGAATTCCGGTAATTTGGCACACTTCCGCATATATCACTTAAAACAAACACTTGGCTAGAGGAGAAAATGTGTTGATTTAGCAGAATGACTTTAGTTGCTTTTCCCAGAAATGTTTTCGCAAAACAAGAGTTGATGACTGTGATTATGTGGAGTAGGCGGAGAATGGAAAAGTTTTTATAAATTGGGACAACAGCAGCAGAGATAGAACAAAAAGTTTTCCCAGGAATAATAATTATTGCCGAAGGTTATTTTGCTTTTGTTTTCACAACTAATTTCATCATCATCACACACCAGTATAGTAGTGTCGTTAGATGAATGGAGAGAGTGGGTTGGGAAGAGGATTTCAACATTCAAAGCCGGAAGTGAATTTATTTTCTTGGTAATGGCAATGCCGGTTTAAATTATGACATGATAAAATTTGGCAATGGAATGGAAATACTTGTTCAGTGATTGTTAGGTTCACTTTTGGGTGAGTATTTACTCCTCGTTCTCACAATTTTAACAATGGTGACCACCTGCAAAGAGGCAATGTATATTGAAACTTGATCCCATCTTCCTTTCTTACGTACATCTTACCTGATTAGAATGCTGGCATGTTGAAAGTTGTAGAGAAAAGCAGCATCCTTATAACTATAATTATGAGTGAAAGTGCGAAAAGTTGTGACATGGAGCACTTTGCAGCAGATTGCTAAGCAATGATGCAATGAACATTTCTTCAAAGCTATATTTCTGCTCTTGAAATTCCGCTGGTCTCATATTACATTTTGACGGCATTACATTCAAGACTCAGGCAACATCTTCATCCGTCTATTTTCAGACTTATCAATCCTTCTGGTCTAGCTTCTGGTAGGAATACAATTTGTGCCAAAGAAGTGGAAGGAAATGTTAAGCACAAAACGCCAGATGCGACCGGCTACATGCCTAACATATTCGTCCAAATGTTTCTCAAAAATTCCCTTTACTGCCGCGATAAGCATGGATGAGATATTAACCAAGTGCTGAAAGTGGTTATGCGTAAAACAATTTGTAAAATGCTGAAGGAGAAAGCAGACCAGACTTGCCACAGGTGCTGCTCGGAGCACAGGAATCGAAAAACAATGCAACACGAACAATGTTTCAAATCGCCCCTACTCATGTGTCGTCCTGGGATAATGGATGACAGAATGTTTTCGCAAGATTCTTTCAACGGATGGTTTTAGTTGATTGCATGATGTATTGCAACAATGGTGAGTGAAATGTTTAAGGAGGCAAGAAAACATAATATGGAGCTCATGGATATACGCTATTAACTTGTAATTTATTTATTTATTTCGGGACAACAGTTAACGAAAGTTATATTTAACATAATAATATGACGACTCGTACTCGTAACGACAAATAAATTACTACACGGTAGTTAATCCAAAATAAAACTTTCTTAAGCAGTATAACGATTTATTTACAATGACGCCAGTCTTGCGGTGGGCAACATACAAACCTATTCTCGGAAGTCAATTCCAATTCCTAGAGAAATAGGAAAAATAGCACGGAAAAATTAATAATTTCGTTGACTTTTCTTGAAGAAAGTAAAGCAAAGAAATGTGGAAGAAGTCATATGTACCTTTGTAATACATATGACGACAAAGATGAAAGTATGAAGAGATGAATAGGTAGCGATGCTATTATTTTTACCTTTGATTTTTTCAGCGCTTCTCCATCCTTTTTCTGCGGAAAACTTTTCCAGCGACTCCAGCAGCAGCAAGCAGCATCCTTTGAAGCTTGAAGAAGGGTAATCAATCTAAAAGTTTTACTCTGTGACGGGAAACTCGTCTTTTGATTGTCCACAGGAATTTGATGAGACCGGGACCGCCCAGAAACTATATGCAAGCCATTATTATAATTATCATCATCATTCCAACAACCAACTTGCCAATTCAGTTGGAAAAAAATTGAGTTTTTTTCGCGTGTGTCTGTCAAGCTTACTTCTCCATGGGTTTTGATAAGATATGATGGGTTGTCAATCGGACCAGAAAAGTTTCGACTAGTAGCTCTCGGCTGCTCTCCCTACAAAATCAAACCACAAAAAACTATGCTCAACTGACACACTTTTCTTATTCTTTCTTTTTGGCCAAAAAATGGTCGCAATTATTCATAAAACATTTGCCAATAATATTTCGCTACACTGAGCACGGGATATGGAAAAATAAAATACCTAAGTATAAGTGAACGTACACTTCCAATTCTCGTTTCATCTTTCAAGATTCGTAGCCTCCTGCTGTGCTCCCCTTTTACCGAGCCGATACAATATCTCCCGGGATGAATCTAAATTCTGGCCGTTGTGGTGCAGGTGGGATCTTTTGAATATAAGACCAAACAAAATACAAAGTCAGTGTATATTTTTCACTGGAGAATCAAACAGACAGACAACAACCTGCTCCCATCTTTAAAGACATATCCCATTTATCTGCGAATATGAAACGAGTTCAACTCGACTAAAATAGGCGGCATAAATTCAATTTGGACTTTGATAAGGGAACTTACAATGTGGCTGGCGTAGCGGTGGCATGATTATTTGGAATGGACTCCCGTCAATGCTAGCCAAAGTTGTAGATTTTTGTTTTTGTAAAATTATCTTATTATTTAAAATAATGCTTAAAAGTTTATCACAGTCTCTGAGAAAACTCTGTGTGTGTGTAAAATTGCAGGTGCTCCAGATGAGGGTATTGTGAGATTATCATCAGAGTGGAGGGGGTGCCGTTGGGCTGCTGTACTGCTGCTGGTGATGATGTTGTTCATGGAACAGTGGCTTTTGTTCCGATGACAAGTTGCCATTACTCCCGTTAGTACTTCCTGACCTGCTAATCCCTCCAACTCGTCCTCCTCTGCTGGTGCAAGGAGTGCATCCCCCGCTGCTTCCGCCTCTCGTGATATTGGAGGAGCTCAAGTTGCCACTTCCACCCCCACCACTTCCACTTAAAATCACACATCCATCACCGTCACAGTACTTGGTGTAGTCACACTTGTAGCAGCAATCCGGCGTCACAGAGAGCGAGTGAGTGCATGAGGAGGACGCACTGTGAAAGCTGACGGGTACCTTCTTGATAAGCCGTCTGGAGCCTCTCCGGTGGAAACACACTTGCCGGACAATGTACAACGAGAGAAGTATGGTGACTACGAGGAGACAGGCTATGATAACCGCGCAGTGTGGTTCCAAACCGCCCCCAGGAACTCGACTCGCTGTCGTCGTCGTATGATTATTTCCAACGTTTGACCCGTGAAAATGGTGAAGTTCAAAGTTTGCCCCTTCCACGCCGTGATGCTTCTGTATAGCGCTCTTGTGTACGACCGTATCTGCAAAATAATATAAAAATTACCATTTTTCCGTATAACATTTCATTAAAGTGCTCCATGAAGAATGAGCTGATATCTATGAGCAAATCATATCATCCAGTTCATCATTTTAAAAACCCCCGCACAGTTCTCCAGAGAGACATAAATAGAGAGAGAGAGAGAGAGAAAGGAGAGTAGGAGAAAATTTTGAACGGTAGACTTGCTTTCTAACAGATTACATTACTCATTCCACTTGGTATTTGTCTTTCCTCAGACATGTCAATAAATCTCTCTTATGGGAATTGGGAATAGCCCGGCTGACGATGCAATTATGCCATCTTTTTTTATATTATTAGTTGGATGGGCTACTCTAGAGAGAGGGAGAAATGGAAATACATAACCCTACGCTGTCCTGCAATGATGATTGGTTTAGAAATATCCGTAAATCATAAAGGGAAATATGAGTACACAGCTTTCCCCTTTCACCAGAGAGTATTTATGGTAATGGCAAGCAGGAGTACTTTCTCCAAATGGAAAAATTCCTCAAAATGTGCTTTCTCTCTTTCTCCTCTCGTTCTTTCCAGTATATAGAACTATCGTGCGAAACAACTGGTGTGGTGAATGGTGACAGGATCGGAACAAAGGCAAGAAAAATGTATAGATAGTGGAGTGGACAAGGAGCACATGATATACTCCACTCCATCCACCACAAAACTCGTATTGCATCACAACCACATTATTTCATACAGTTTGCGAGTAGTTCTTTCCAAAAAAATGATAAACGATAATACAAACTTGTTTTTTGAGTGCCACTCTTTCTGTAAATTTCCAACTCGATACAATGTTACGCGTTTTTATACTTTTGATACACGAGTTTTTCTGCTTGGAAAGAAAGAAAGCAACATATGTAGTACGCCATCATGTTTGTGTATATTCCATACAATTTCAGCTTTTCCTTCTCTTTTTTTTTCTTCTCGTGACACACGATTGGTTTTCCTTTCCAAGAAAAACTACCCAAGATTTCTGCATCTTTCTCAGATTTTTTAGAAGTAAAAACTGGAAGAGAAGAAGAAGAAGAAGAGAGAAAAAAAACTTTCACATTTGTTGTGGTGTGTGTGGGGAGATATAGAATTGAAAGAAATAGGAAGGAAGGAGTGCTGGTTCAGCGATTTTTAATAGAATTTCATGCACATGATCATCGTCATCACAAAAGCGGAAAGAACCAGAACAAACAAAACTGAAGGGAGTAAGAAAAAAATTGTAAGAAAAAAAAATCCGTGTATTTTTCATGTCTTTTTTCTTCAAACACAATGTATATTTTTTCATTCGTCTGTGTGGCAAAAAAATAATATGCTGGATAGTATGTGGTAAGTATCGATTCCCTTTTTTTCTCCGTTCAACTCAACTGAACTGACTCCACCTTACATATTTCTCTCTCATCACGTTTCCCTCTCTGCATTTCACGCTTGACTTGTATTCTTTTCTCTGGTGTTTTTTTCACAGCCGAGTGAATGGAGCGCAAAATATTATTTGTACATGATCATGTGAATATTTGTGTGTGAAGCCGAGCGGAAACGTGGAAGTATGCTTCTGGAGATTTTCCAGAAAATCGGTTTCAAACTAAGAGCATCTATACGTTTTAAAAGGAGCAAATTTGCTCAACTTACCAAGACAAATGGGGCAGCATTGGTTTTTGGCGAGAATTGGATGCTCGCATTCCACCGAGGGGCACTTGCCTGCAGAAAAGCACTTGATCTGTCCAGCTTCGCAACTGCAGCTTTGACACGCGCCCACCTGCAAAAAAAACATACATGGAAAAATTTAACTATAGCATAACCATTTATTTTCATTTTGGAAACCCGTTAAAAATTTTCCGATAAAAGTTAACTGGAATTTGAATTCTGTTGACTTGCCTTCCACGTCTCACCGTCCAAATAACTTTTGACAGAGTCATCAGATAAACAGTTTAATGAAGACGAAGCTCCAGCCACTTTGTCCAGTTCGTTGTTATGCTGCTGCTGTCCATCATTGTTATTCCGTTGGTGGCTGGAAGTAATGTTCTCGGGACACTGGAGACAGCAGTCGACTAGCTTGGGGGAGTGGCATGGGGTTGGCAGACACTCGGGTCCAGCGCACAACACTTGTCCCTGGTGACACGTGCAAGTGAGGCAACTGCTCAGAGACCAAATTTCCCCGTCTAACCGTTCCTTACCGTCCGACGAGAGGCAAATGGACACGTTCACGGGATTGAATGACGAAGATGATTCCTCCACTGTGGAAAAAATTTGGGAGCAAGAATAAATTAAATCAAGTTGAAAAGTATGTTATGCAAGAGGTATGCTAAAAAAGAGAAAGTCGGAGAAAATATTTTTGGTGAAAATTTATATATGAGAATTATTTGGGAACCAATTTTAGCTTATTGTCCAGCAGTGTGACGCAAATATTTTGATTAGATTGCAGAATTCTCACTGGAGTCAAAAGCGAGTCAAGTGGACATGATAAGAATTACGGTCTACGTAGTACGGTCTATAGAACTCCAGAGATAAGACGGACGAGGAAAAATAAATAAAATGGAAAACAGCAAAACTTGCAGATAGGACGAAACAAGATGTGTGTGTGCCTCTGTGAGTGGAATAGTTTGCGGGATTAGAGAATGAATAAAAAAACTGGATGCGAAAATTGAAAGAAATACGGAAAGTCGTGTTTTTTTGTAAAAAAGAATTTCTTGGAATATTTTTGCCCATACTGCTGCTTTCACTTTCTCTCTGTGGAGTACAGAAAACTACGAGTTGTGTTCAATAAAGCGATCAGAATGAGCGTACGTGACGCTTTCCCTGCTGCTGACTGTATAATATGCCGTGTTATTGGCAGCAGAGGAATTTCCAGATGCTTTCTGAATCGAGAATAACAGGAAGGAAGAGGGGAGAAAGTGATAGGCAGCCGGAAATAAGGACATCCGCTGTTTTGACCGTTCTATATATGAATATATATATATCGTTATCGTTATATCATTTGCGGACAAACCTGGACAACGTGGACAGCAATCGCCTGGGTAGAAGATAGGATGTTCGCATTTTGGTGGCTGGCATGTTATCAGCGAGCACATTTCCCGTCCATTTCGGCAGACGCAACGGCGACAATGATCCGACCACTCCTCTCCCTCCACTCGTCGAACTCCATCAGAGTCCACGGTGCAGAAGAGAATCAGCACGTCACCGGATGAAGAGGACACCTCGTTAGAGTTGTCATAACCATACAAATTGTCGTTAGTGTTGCTATCGGCCTTCCTGTCATTATCATTTTCAAGTGGGTGGTGGCCTCCTCCGTTGTCATGGTCCCCTGAAGAGGATGACTGATCGCCAGCATCGTTTTCACCACGACACTCGCAAACTGTGCAGCCAAAGTGGTCCACCTTGAATCCTCTGGCACATGAGAGCTTGCATCCGAGGAGACTGTGACATTTCTGGCATTCGCAGGTGGGGCAACCTGACTTGTCCAGTCGAAACCCGTTTGGACAGCTAATGTCCCGGTGACATTCATGGAATGGACAGCTGTCCTTGTCAAAAGTGTGAGGAGGGGATCCAATGTCTGGTGCTTCGTCTACGCAATGAGTTGAGCAAATAGAGATACGGATGATATGTGGATAAAATAAATATTTGACTTGGCACTCGGAAAGCATTAATGATAAATTCAGGTGGACTTACTTTCACAACGCGGGCAACATTCTCCGGGAAAGTACTTTGGATTCTCGCAAGAGTGTTGGCGCTTGCAGGAGCTCGTATGACATTGAATCCGCCCATTTTGGCACGTGCAGTTGGTACAGGGATCCTCCTGCCACGTTTCGCTCATGTTATACGCCTTGCCCCTGGCAGAGACGCAGCCTTCACACAGCAAACAAAATGAATCCAGAGGATATTAATATTCAGTGGCATGGCATGTTCGTGTAATTAAATAATTTTGTGTTAGAGGAGAGAGAACTTACCATCGCAAACAGGACAACAACTGCGAGGTTGCGCCCTGGCCAATCTACATTCCGCTGGCACGTTACAACTAATCGGCTTACACGACACGAGACCCTTTTCGCAAAAACACTCGCTACATTCCGTCTGCACGCTCCAGCTCTCACCGGATTTGTAAACCTTTCCGTTGTGAAAGCAACGGCCTTTCTCTGCAGAACTTTCGTCGTTCAGCAGGGGAAGTGCATTGTCCTCCGTCGAAAACTCGTCACTCACAAGGGCATCCTCTGAGGTGTCACTTTCGTAAGAGTCGTCCTCAAGACTGCTTAGATCAAACGGTAAATTGCTGTCAAAGTCGCGGGCGGATGAGTATTGCAGGGCTGCGCTGTGCAGCTTTTGAGGTGGATCATGGTAGTTGTGATGCTGATGAGGAGAATGTTTTTCAGTTGCGGGTAAGCACTCAAACTTAGGACAGCATCCGCCCGGTTTCCCGGTAGCATTCTTGGAAACATGAGCTTTCAGTCCGGGAGGACATTCCTTTGGCGTGCACAATAGGTCGGGGATACATTGGCATTTCTGCGGGCTTGGCGCTGGGCAACAGTTTTTCTGCTGTTCGCTCATCATCGACGTTTCTCCAGACGAGGTCGCATTCTTCCTGCCGCCGGCCACATGACGATAGGATTCGGAGGGCATGACCAAAGATGGAAGCCGATAGCTGTCTTCTGGACAGCTTTCCACTGGCGGGCATTTCACTTGGCTACAGTTACCTGCAGAAAAACAAAAGTAAAGGGATTTTTAGGAGAGAGTGCGGATTCTATGCCACCCACGCGCAAAACTATCTCAAGAATTTTTAGTTATAGGTACAAAGCGTAATAATGTGGACCACAATATGTATGCATGCAAAAGTTTTCAATAATGGAAGACAATGGAATTTTTCACGTTGACCATAATCATGGTGGTCAGGTGCAGGTCAAGACATCTATATAAAATATCCAATTTACCCACTTTTTTATCACCTGTCAGCGTTGTTGTGGCATACATGCATGACACTCTTGTATAGCTTCATACAATTATTTTTATTGGTCATAAATTTCAAGTTATTTATGAGCCTCCATACAATTTGGTGATCATGTGACAATGCGAAAAGTGACCGGTATATATTTTTAAGGCTACGTGTGTGTTCAGTGAGAGATGCAAAAGTATGGTTTTTACCTTACAGGCAGCATGAATCTCATGTTTTTATTTCCTTTTTGAAAAAATAACAAGTAGAAAAAAACAAAGCTTTGAGAGAGAGAGAGAGAGAGAAGAATAGGCAGTTTTGTTGTCTGTTGTGTGTTGTCGCCGTAGTTGTAAGAATGACCATTAAAAAGCAAGATGACAAGCCAAGAGCAAATAATAATAAAATAAAATTGGTCACGTCATGAAAAGAAGTCAAGTGGACAAAACAGAAAAAAAAGAGTTGACAAATGAAATGGGATTTTTATGGGAGTCCTCTTCTTCAAGTTTGCAGTAGGTAGTAGTACTGCGTACATTTTTCAACTACTCACAAGATCCCATTGAAATTTCGACAAAATATTTCGACTCTCTGCTGTCAAGCTACCTGACCAAAACTATTCTCTGTATTGTTTGCCTTTGCATGTGTGTGAGTGACCACAACAAGATGGACATGCAAACCTTGCAGAAAGAAGAAAAAAAAGTTTTCTAATAATATTTCCTTTTTTGTTGCTTACCTGTTATTTGGCTAATAAAGTAAATACTTTCAGAATATATTTTACTAAAAAAGAAGAAGAAAGAATAGCAAATATAGCAACTACATTTTTTTTGGAGTTGGGAGACCATTGGAAAGAACAAATATTTGTTATATGTATCTCCTCTCACACAAATGCTTATTATTTTGTTTGATGTTCGTGCTCTATCCGTAAAATTACAATATTTATCTTTCATTTTTGCCAACATGGGTTGAAAAATTCCAAACCAAATAGATTAGTTTTTTTATACAAACTTCGCATATTGCACCGTAAGCAGTAGGATTTCTTTCTACTGCGCACGAATTCATTCGATTTTCGTTTAAGCGTCTATTAATGTCCCTTATTACAGGTTCTGGTTCTGTTTTACGAACTTGCTTTTTATACGAAAGGAAAAACATATATTTTTTTCAGTTTTTAATCAAGAATTGTACAAAAATAACACCCGTCTATCCATCATCTCACGAAAGTAATATGTAATCAGAATCAGCGGAACGAATCGCGCTCACATTAAAGTTGTGTCCGTTTTTGGAATATAAACTTTGAACGGCCAAAACGGCATGTTATTTTGAGCCTCTCTCTGCCTTTCTCAAATGTCCAATTGTCCTGTAAAATTGCCAAAAAGTGGACTTGGCCTGGGTCATTTGGCAGACACTGTCAATCAAGTTGTTTTTTATGATAATTTAAAAAGGGTATCAAAATCCTGAATCGCAAACATTTTCTGCTGTTGCTGCTGCTGCTGAGGCGTGCTTGCCAATATTTTTTTATTATCGTCTTGTCTTTGATTCTGACTTTTTTTTTGTGCTCGTCATAGTCATATAATCATGTAATGGTCCCTAATAGCAGGATTTTTTGACGGTCGTGACGTCCATGATGATGATGGCGACATTGAAACGAGAATTCAGAAGCACTAATAGAACAACCAGCATTATTATTATTATCGAAAAGTCATGCTGATCGAATCTAATTCAGGTTGTATATCATCCTGTTTCTCTCTTTTGTCCATTACCACATTATTACCAGCACACCACACTACTGCGCGCTGGTAGTGGTCACTACTCACTTACTACTGCTGACCACTATCATCAAGATAATCTGAGTCACGCAAAATTGTAAAATACGCCGCAGCAGGTAGCCACAAGATGAGTATCAGAGAAAAAGCTACTTAACTTGTTATTACTCGTCGTATTGTACTACTACTACATCTACAAAGCATGATATTTTTTTCTTATCTCCTAGTATTTTCTGTATCCAGTTTTGCTAAACGCTAAACGAAGAGCGTGAAAAGACAAAGTGGAAAATGTCAGTTTTCATTAGCAAATTGCCAGCATGAAAGGTTGACTCTGCATAAATATTTTTTAGCATTATGTGTGCTGCTGTTAGCACTAAATGGTCATCTAAATAATACGCTTTTTGTTGTAATTTTCTCTTCGTTTGACCTATTCTGAAAGACATATATACATTTTTCTCAGTAAAAGAGAGAGAGAGAGAAAATCGATCTTTGTGCTTCCTACTCATCAACCGCCATATACTTTAACCCTTTGATGCACGCAACCATGGAAAGTTTTTTTTGTACCATCATCATCATGGCCGTAAAAGTTTCCACATAAATTTTCACACCAAACTTCTTTTTTTTCGTTTTTAACTACTTGGTTAGCTTCATTTCATAGGAGCTCATTATCCGACTAAACTTTTTTTTCCGTTAGAAAAATGGAAAGTTTTTCCTTTTTCCTAAAATTTGTTTTAAACAACAGTGCATTATGAAAGTGGGATGTATGGTACAGAAAAGCGTATAATAAACGGGGAGTACCTGAGCAGCGACGAGAAGAGAGAGATGAGAATATGAGAAGTAGATTTTTAGTGGCATCAATGACTAAATAATGTGTAGCATGAGCTTTAGAGTTTTTAGAGAGAGAGAGAAGAGAAAAGGTTGAGGCTTTGAATTGATGGGCTCTTCCTCTATAAATTATTATGGCGTACGTCCCCTAATTATCAGCCGAGATCGCGCCAGAAAAGACCACTGAGCTCCCCATCACTTTTTGTGTGTGCCATTTACTCTCAACGCAAGTTTCTCTCTCTAATATCATATTTTACACTTCTCTCCATCCGTCTATTGTGTTTATTTTGCCTGGAAGCAGTGGATCATCTATACACAACTTTTGCATGCCATGCAACACCACACCGGAGAGAGACAATGTACCAGTTTTTCGATCCAACAACAACTTTTCATAGAGCAGAGAGGAAGGAGGAAATCGAAACGATAAACTCTCTACTAAACGCGCAGAGAGAGAGAGAGAGAGATGGAATGGATGGATGGATATATCACCGGGCGAAAAGGATATTTTGCTGCCGTTGTTGTTGCCGCTGCTCCTGCTGCAGTATGTATGGCATCAAAAATGATAGAAATGTTTAATGGGAGGATCAGTGCCAATAGTGCAAGGTTGTTGCTTTGTTGTACAGCCTCTGGCCAACAATAAACCTCGATATTATTATCCAACGTTGTAAAACGCAGGGAACAACGGAACGTTCTATACCATCAGCATCAGCAGCACCAACAACGAAACAGTAAAAAGGATAACCGAGAGAGAGAGAGAGAGAGAGAGAGAAAGAGGAGATGAAGAAGTAGGAAAAAGGAAGCCCATGAGTCATTCATGAGTATCCTGACATGACAAGGCTTCTCCTCCACCACCACCATCAACCAGTATACTTTTCCATGCTCAAGGCTGATACACTTTTTTTTTCTACAATGTCCGCATCATCATCATTTAGCTTTGCCGAGAGTTCAGTGTTCTCTCTCGTCGCTTCTTCGGGTTATACTTTTTTTATATTTTGGACGGGATAACTTTTTTCAAAGACGAAAAGTTATCCAGAGAGCAAGACAAAAACCGTTCATCATGATATATATTTCTTTTTTCATATTCGCTCGCAGCAGCAGCAACAGCAATTGCCACTTGCACAGAACAACACGGCTGGTGAAAATGGGAGTCAGAGAAGAAGAAAAAAAATTGCGTCTCTCTCCTCCACTTTTTTATATATATTCTGCGTTAGCAACCGTTTTTCCACTGGTGCCCCTGACGACACGACACTTTCCTTCCTTTTTCCTCTTCCTCATCATGGCAACCAGGCAAAAACTCTTCACCAGAGAAACCACTTCCCTTCTTTCCACTCTGTCGCATGAGTAGTATATATATGAATGCATTAAATTTTTGTTGGTGTTTTTGTGGCGTTGGTTTTCATATCATGAATTATCATCATCATCGTCATCATCTGCTTTCTCATTTCATCGTGACATTGTCTTCATCTGTGAATAATGAAGATATACGAGACCATGAATGTTGCCTGAAATTTCCGCGTACCATAATTCTAGCTCGGTCTCCGCGCGCGAGAGACATGGTAAAACCCACAAAAGTTGTATTCTGTATATTAGCTAGAGAAGTTGAGGTTTTAAAAAAATCATTAATTATCTTCAGCACGGCAATAATGAATGTGAAGTGGAAAGGTGATAGGGGAACACGAACATTATATAAGTTTCTACTTGGCCATATATACAAAAACCACCCGAAGAGAATTTGCTTCTGTTTGTCGAAACTCTGATGATGCTGGTGCGAAAAGTTTTAAATACGTGTATTTTTATTCGTCATGTTTATTCATCATCATCACCACCACCACCAATGATGCGTTTTTGGCCCTACAATCTACAATGATCTTCAAGGTGATTTTTTTGTGGTTATATGATGTTGATTTGCTCATAAACCATACACTACTCTCCATGCTCTGTTTAGTTTACTTATTGCGTTTACACATTTAATTTGCATGTGTGACCCCACACGATGTTAATAAAGTAGTGCTAATCAATTGTTATTCAATTTGGCTAGATATTGATGTTTGCACTGCTACTCAAAGCTATTACACATGAATAAACTGAACAAAAAAAATGTGGTCGATAGAAGGTTACGAAAATAATGAATAGCTAATATGCATTGAATGGAGGATGAAGGAGAAAAAGAAGAAGGGGATTGATGCATCACTGCCCATATAAATCGAAGTCATGAACCATTTACCTGACAATAATAAATAATGACTGGTTTAGGAAATATACATACACGAAGGCTTCGTCTTCTTCTTCTTCTTCTGTCTGTGACAGATTTTTTTGTTAGAATTATTATTTCTGATGGTCAACTGGCCAGTGTCCAGAGAAGAGAAACCAGCATTGAAGAAAAAAAAGAGGGACAGACAAAGACACATTTATAATGTTATCAAGATTGCTTTTGACTTTTTGACACTAGAGTTTACATGAATATTTAAACAAGTTTTTGAAAGATTTAATTTATTTCCGATGAGTTGATTGCCAAAGGAATTAATTTTTTGTAGTAAGTATAATGATGCGGGCAGCTATAGTAACTACAGTTCTAGTTCTAGTAGACTTTGCGTTTTTTACAACATTTTTTCAATTCAAGTTAAATAATATGCTACTAGACTACCACCACCATCATCTTCCATCACTGTTGACTGTTTGACGGTAGCAAAAAAAATATTGAAACAATTACATAGTATGCTTCGTTCGTTGCTGTTGACTGATGATGTTGACGCGGCAGTATACACTAAAAAACATTGGAAATTGTAAGTAGGCACGCAAATATATATCAACGTTTTTTTTATTCTCGTGCAAAGGAAAAGTGCCACTTGAAAGGGCAATTGGTCATTTCGGATGATTGATTTAGTCAGCAGAATGCATAGTTGTCGGATGGTGTTGGCTGTACAAACGGGGAAAAAAATGTTATCCGCGTATACGCATTATTACTACCCGCTTATAACAATTTTCGTTTAGAGAGAAGACAGAAACACATTGAATATTCTGTTGTTATATATTCTAGATAAATTTCAGGATTTCATCTCGTGACAAGCCGATCAATCACCCCGTGGCATCCTGGCACTGGCGCTCTCTAATATTTGCTCATTCTCACACGACGGCCAATTTTTCTTGCTTTGCTGTAAGCGACTTTATTCTCTACGTAGAGCATTTTATATATGAGTTACCACCAGCGCTGCGCTGTCATGTAAACCTGAATTTTATTAAAATTTTCCAAGACGCATTAATTTTTTTATGAGGGAGACGCGACGCGAGAGTCGCTTGATGTGTGTGTGTGTATGTCGTCAAAGAAAAACATGGCCACAGGTTTTCTTGGGGCGGACTGAAACTTATAGTGGATCATTATAATATTTTTTCCCTCACCACCACCGCCGCACAAAAACAACCATCTTTTCTGCATCTTTTCTTGTACCTTAAATTCCATTAGAAAACACGGGTGGGGTAGGTAGAATTTCATAATAACAACGAAGGTGAAGGGAACAATTGCTCTTTATACTCAGTCAACTGCACTGAAAAAAAAAGTTTTTCTTGGGGGAAAAAGTCGAACAAAACTTTGTGGCTTGACTTTTTATACTTCCTGTTCTGTGTGTGGAGAGACAGCGAAACACTGACAATACAGAAATGTGAGCCGAGCGACACAATTTTTTTTCTCTAGAAAGTAATACAAAGCAGGAGAGAATAAGTAGAACTCCATGACATTTTTTGTTTAAAAAAGAAGAAGAAGAAGAAGGAAACCTTGTGGCGCTTTCACTTTCCTGTCCAAATCCAAATGAAGGAGAAGAAAAAGTTTCAGAATAAAATTTCTGAGAACTTTTTTTCCAACGCCAGCGAGATTTAAATAAAAATGGAATCCTCTTTTTTTATGCCAAAAAGTTAGAATTTCATCCTTGTCATTCAGTCAGACCTGACGTATAACGGACTCATCCTTGGCGTGTTATAGCCGATTAGAATGACCTACTTTACAAAATGAAGAACAAAATTTATCACGTAATAATATTGATTTTATTTATGTGCGAAATAAATGTTTCTGGTCTTTAGCGTGACAAAATAGGAGAAATATTCTTAGACTTGATCATCCTTATCGTTATTTAGGACGGTAGTATATAGTAAAGTAATCAAGCCATCTTCACCTCTTGACCTGTCCCGTCGTCGTATTCGCATAGCTACACATTTCTCTCATTTTTCTTCACTGTAATTTATTTTCATCTTCATTAGAGCAAATTGAGCAGAACCCGCTCTCATTCCATTTTAATATTTCTTAACACAAAATAAATTGACATTTAAAAGGAAAATGGGACAGTCGGGGCAGCCAGCGAAAAAGCCTCGTCGAACGAAATAATAATCATAAACTCAATTTATCTTTTCACACTTTCCCTTGTCCTGCTCATTAGTTTTTATTTAGCGTGAATCCTGTGTTTGTTGTGGTGTTCTAGAAATGTCGTGGAAGGAGATTTATTTTTAAAATTTCAAGTAAATAAATTGCATTTTATTTAAGCGTCGTCCTCTCCCTTCTCTCCTTCTTCTTGTGCAATCTTCAGACAAGATACAGAAAAAAACAACTTTGTTGCAATTTCTCCAGTCGTAAAACTATCCTCGCAAATTATTTCTAATCAACCCCGCTCGCCGTTATTCCTCCTTTTGTGCAAGCTGACAAGAGTGAATTAAGAATGCACTTTATTTGCATATTTATGAGCATGTCGACTTCTCTCTCGGCTTTCTGCTCTCTTGTTGTGCTGCTATCTTTTTTCTGCATCAGTTTCCCAAAGCAAAAGCAAGAGCTATTAATTAACTTGGTTAAAAGAACACCAGCTACCGTCTCACGCAAAAATGAAAGGAAAGGGAAAAATTATGTGCAAATCACATGACTAATAAATGAGCAAGTTGACATAACAACCTCGTAAATTAGGTGAATCTTTTCTTTGCAACAAGAAAAAAAAATTGGATCAGAATAACAACTTTTAAGTTGTCGTCACCCGCCCCCACCTTTATTCCGCACACAACCGATTCAAAGGATTATGGCACAAAAAGAAAGAGTGAGAGAGAGAGAGAGAAAAAAAAGTAAATAAATTAGAGCGCAATGTGTGTCCTGTCCTCATAAAATAGAGGCGAGAAAGGAAACAGAGATTACAACTGATATTGCAACTTGTTCCTCTCCCTGTCTTATAAGAGATTACAAGAGTTTCGTTGACATTTTACAAAGGATGTTGTCGTCACCAACTCCACTGCCTCCACTGGATTACTGTTGTTCCTGTATCAGGGACTACATATACTTGTCACCTGTACAAATAAGTAGTTTTTTTCAGTCAGTAAGGTAACGACAGTGATTAGTGATTACGATATGCAATTAAAAATCACGCTAAATTAATCTTCCACCAGTCACGTTAATGGAAGAGTTTTGATTTGAGCTCAATTTCATGGTGGTGGTTTACTTTTTACTACAGCCCGGATTACATATCACATGAGCGTGAAATCTTACTCGGTCGGAATTTGACATTTTGGAAATGTAACAAATTCTTATTTTTGTGCTATTTGCCAAATTGCCAAGAAAAAATATAATTTTTGCTGATGATTTCTCTGAAAAGCTTCTCCGTTCCCTCCTCTCTGTTTACTTTTCTGACAAATGGTAAACTGAGTTGATTTAATGCAACGGTTTTTTTAGGCTTCATATGACTCAATTTTTGACGAAAAAAATAATTTGTTCTGATACCGTATAGTAGGAAAAGGAGTGGTGACCAACAGCAAGGATGGCTTACATTTTGGCAATTGGCAATAAAAAAACTTGTAATCTAATATGTACTGATCGTCAATATGATCGTCATTCATGATGATGATGACGCGATATCTATCGATACCATCGACCCAGATTAATAATACACCACCCACTTTTTCAACATTTTCATTTGAAAAAAATATAAATTTGTAATGGCAACTTGTATATTACTTTATGTGCTCCCGATGATGAATGATAAGAATATTAAACTAGTTTCTTTCAGCCATATTACACGTATTCCACGAAGAAACAACATTCAAGATATTAGGTATACATTTTCCTCCTTTTTGTTTTAAGTGCATAAAATACTTTTGTGCAATCCTGTGCAGACATGTGATAAAAATGCACATGAGAAAAACAGACATTTATATTAGCAGTATTGTTATTTATTCGGTCGTAACCAAGAAAAATGTGACGATCATGATGGCGTTCTTTTACTATTTATTATGATAATGATCTCTTCTCCTCCTCCTCCGCATTTCTTGACGATGGCGGTGGTGGTGTGGTGATGGCTCCTGCTTGCATTGCAATTTGCATCATATCAGCAGCAACCCACCATATCCATCCAAATCCATACCCAAAAAAATGCATTAACAGTTGCAGTTTTTCAACCCAAATGGAAAATAATATTATGTCTTTTCATTTTTTTTGGGTCTGTCTTTCAGTCACCGTCACCATCTTTTTAACCGACGAAAACGACGACGACGAGATAATAAGTTTTTATCTGATTATTTATTAGGCCACTACTACTACTACTATATTTGCTACTTGCTACAATACTGCTTCTTCTGCTCTCTGCAAAAAAAAAATCTAATCCCACATTATAGTATAGCGTAACATATTATTATACACCGACCAAACCAACCACGTCAGAAAAAATAAAGCTCAGCAAGAGGGAGATGCAGTGTGGGATATTTTTTTTCGCAAGGCTTAAGAAAAATGCATCACCCTAATGAATGATGATGGGTTGGAAGAAATGAGCCGAATCCGAAAACAGACATCCATATATCCAAAACGGATAAATGGCTTGAAAGAATGTTGGATATTGCATCTCTATAACGTAACCTTTGTCAGTCGCGGCTGATGTATTGGCATGACTATCACAAAAAGCAAATCAGGATTCTTCACGAGAGAGAGAGAAGATGAGCTTGAAAAGAGAATGGACTCTATCATGAGCCAACAAAGTCGTTATTTAAACTGTGGTATGTACTCTATCTAATACATATATCTTCATAAAAAAAAATTCGCCACGGCCACCACGGTAACAGTGAGTGTGTGTGTGTGGAGAGTAATGAAGTGAAAAGGGAAAGAAGAAGAAGAGGAGAGGAGATACGCAGATAAACTTGAAGGAGAACAAGACAAACGCAACGCAAATTGCAAAGTACAAAAAAGTTATAAGCGTGTTTTTTTTGGGAGGCAACGCCCTTCAGGAAACAAAATCTGATTTTATACACTGAACGCTATAAAAAGATGTTGGTTGATAGTTTTGTTATAAAAAATATATATTCCTCTTGTTTCTGAAACTATATACTACTATGGCAATAATGGCACAAGTACATCTCCACTTGCATAGGTATTTATCTTGCCCATCTATCTCCAAATTATTATTATCAAGTCATGCCGTCCAAACTTGCAACACTAATCCGTTTGTTTTTTCTCTCTGTTAACTTGTTGTTTGTTGGTTGTGCGTTTTCGAGTGTGACGACCGCCGCCGCGTCGAATTTGTAAAGTTCGACTTTTTGGACAGATGAGAACGTATAGCCACAGCAGCAGCAGCAGCACTCACAAAACGCTGCAAAAAGCAATTTATTTTTGCAGCAAGCCAAAAACGGGATGAAATATCGTAAGCTTTCGCCACGTTATTTATTACCTGCGTTTCTACATGCCATAATAAACCGTACCTATGGACGTTATGTATGTAATCTGTCCATATTTTTCTGCTTGGTCATCAGCAGCAGGATCCTGAATCAACCTGACCACAACAACAAAAAAACATCATTTCCATTCGAAAAAGGAACATTGTCGGAGAGACCCAATGTACCGTACTATTTAAAGAGGTTTAAGCGAGCGAGGGAGAGAGAGAGAGAGAAAACAACAAAACTTTGTAATAGGTTTATCGAGAAGAGATGATGATGCTCTTTGTGTGCGTGGGTGGGTGGGTCAACCTGACTTTTGAGTTGAGAGAGGCGGCGGCGATGGCTCTCGCTTGATGACTACCTATTTGCAAATATTTTGCACACGGTTTGATGATGATGATCAAGCGGAGGACAAAGAGAAGAGCCATTAATTTGCCGTGAACGCTGATGATAACATTTATGGTGAGGTAGGAAAACTGATTATCCCTATTTACCGTTTTTATATTGCACTTCCATATTAACAGAAAACGTATAAAATGAGAGATTAGAGAGGAGATTTTTGAGAAAGGCCATCATCATCTCTAATCCTTTCCACCTTTATTGAGGATCATCTCGAATTTAGTTTGTTGGGTGTAGGGAAATTGGTTGAGCATCTCGTTTGATTTACCAATTTCACGTTTAATTTGCGATATTGCTTTGGTTGAATGGTGATGATGATGATGATGGCGATGGTGTGCGAGGAGGGATCAACGAGGCAAGAGATAAAACGACGAAGGCCAGAAGAAGAAGCTTTTGAAGAACATAAAATTCATGATTTGTGCTGTGTGGAGCGATGATGGCGTGGCATACTGACCTTGCTTGCTCTACACAGTGGATAATGAAAACCACCGGAACAATTTTGAATCAAGAGTGTTGGGTAGAATTCCTCTCTATATCTCCTTCACACAATTCATTTCCCTTTTTCATTATCTCATCCTCAGAAATTGGAGTAGAATGTTTCATCTAAACAATATTGTTTGAAACTGCTGCGGTTGAGGCTGTCGCCTCTCCCCTGTTTCAAAAAGAAATTTGAAAGAGAAGCGAGCTGAGAGTGAGCTCATTCTCATTCATTCATTTCATACCTAAGTGCATACTACTGACTGAATTGCAGGTGGCGTGGGTGGAACAGAGTGAGTGATGTAATGCAAAAAATGCACAAAAATGCTTTGAAGAGAAATGATGAGAAACAGAAGCGCACAAAGTTGCAAAATCTGCTCTTCATCTTGTTCGTCTCTTTTTTTGCAAAAAGGAAAGCAAAGTAGAACGGAAAGGAGGAGATGAGTAGAAAGTAGAGTGGCTGCTGCATGGAATGCTGATGTTTTATAGAAAAAGATAATGAGATTCGAGAGATGAGAGGAGAGAATAAATGTCGTCGTAAAAGATGGAGACGCGGATTTGGGGCAGCGTGAGATTTAAATGAATTATTCACAGCAGAATAAGTTCTCTGGTGATAAAAGCGAGCTAACTAAACAAAATTTTCATAATATTCCTCCATTACGTACTCCATAGAACAATATTTCTAAAAGGTAAGTAAACTGTTATGTTGTGACCAGTCAAGTTAAATTTATGCTTGCTATAGTGTCCTGTTCGAGGCTGAGTCGAAATTGGATTTTTGTCTTGTTTTGGTTTACTGAGAATGGGAAGGTGACAGCAAGAGAAATTAGCTTAAGACATGCCATGAGCATTTATCATCAATGTCACCTGCTAACAAATTTCCATTTCAACAGCAACATATCAGCTTTTCGGCCATGAACTGAAAGGTATGCGCATAATGTATATATTTGGTTGTTGGTATTCACTTGACCAAGAGAGTGAGAGAGAGATTCAACCAGATAAAAAGCCGTTTCATTTAAATGGGCTGGTCATTAAAACGGCAATGAAATTGTAAGCCCATCCATCTACTCATTAAAGTGACCACACGCACACTTTTAGGCAGAAGGTCATCTACACAGAACGATGAATGTTGGATGTACCCAATTTATTATACCGAGTCATTGGTGTGAGGAATTTTGAATCGACAATTGTGAGAATTTTTGGTAGGAAAGTTAACGCGAGGGATTTAAAAAAGGGAATGAAATGGATAGGGACTCTGTCTGAGCTGCTGCGCTGATGAAAAATGTCCTGTTCACAATTGACAGATGACAATAATTGACAATGGACGTATGGGCTCTGCTTTTTACTCTTTGCATCCATTTTGGAGTTCATAATGTGATGTGATAAGTCATGTAAATCATTTTCTTCTCCCTTTGCCTTGTTTTGGCTGTGTGACCGCAGCAGCGCAGTATTTTTGGTCCTACAATGACAGCAATCACCTGCAACGCCACAATTTGCATACTAGAAGAGCAACGCAAAGGAAAGAATGACTTGACAAGACAGGGATAATCAGTTGGTGGCTTTCCCATTGTCGCAGTGAGAAACTTGTCGCATTAAATGTTATGTACGCATGGTTTTTATATTGGATGAAATGACCAAGCGAAATGATCTTCTCTCCTTATTTACCAACTTGATTGATCTACTCTCTTGTTGTGTACTCTGAAATCCTATACGAGTCTTAACTCTTTTCGTTTCGTAACGAATCATCATCTGACCAAGTAAGTCGAGCAACACAGCAATTCCATCATTTATTATTGTTATTGTTCCAATTCCAAATTAATAAGAGGAGGGAGGTAGAGAGAGAGAGATCAAAATCCAAAATGGATTGTTAAAATCTCATATTCCTCTCTCCGACCACTGCACTGCTTGGTTAAATTTGAGCCGAGAGCAGTGCTCTGAGACTGTAGCTGTGAAGCAGATCTAGTTTCAATTTTTTTTGTTTGAAGCCAATCCAAGTTTGCAACATGACAAGTCACATAACCATAAAGCCATACCATACAGTGACGATTATGGATTTTAGATCTCCTTTTATGGCCAAATAACAATCAAGAAGAAAAGAGGAACAAGCAGAGTTGCAGAGAATGAGAGAGAGAAAAAAAGGTTTGACATATCTAATTACAAGAAAAGAGCTACCATATAAATTATTTATGAATAAACACTACTGCCGCTGGGATAATTAGTGGTGGTGCCAATCTCACATGAAACATTAACGTGGGATGATGAAGATCACAACAAAGCCCACTTTGTAGTATATCCTCTCCTCTCAGTATACTGTTTTCAGGACTAATCAGATTGACATGGAGCAAGAGGAGCAGCAGCAAGCAGCGTCAGCAAAAAGGAGCATGAAATATTTACGAATCCCACGTCCTGGGAAGAAATATCCGTACAGAAATAAAAGGACTTTGCAAATAACATCAGCGGGATGTATTTTTAAAGACCTTAAATATTTTACGGATGTGCGGTTCCTTTTTGCAAAGCTGACCCACTCACATTTTTTATATACAGCTCTGTACCATATGGACTATACGGACAAGGACGGCGATGATGAGAAGGGCAAAAGGATAAAAAAATATGTTTATTTTTTCTAGCTCATATAATGTTCAGAAGCAACTCTATTTTCGCACAGAAATCCATCCTCATACATGTGTACTACTACATACGCTTGTGTGATACTATCTTCTGTATTTACTGCAGCGAACAAGAGTGGATTAGTGGCGGACGAGAAATTATGGCGGTGGCGATAATGCCCTTTTGAAGTTAAATAAAAAAAGTTGGAAACGACGACTCGTCGTCGGAGAAAAAAAGGAATCTCCAGCTGTGCCGGTGACACTTTACATTTACACAAAATATATTTATTACGCTGCACTCTTTTCCTTCCTCCTTTCCTTATGTCTTCTCCATTTTCCAGAAAAGAAACAAAAAACTTTTTTTGTAGCACAAATGCATTGCTAGTTAATAAGAGTCAATGAGAATGAGAGAGGAAAATGGAGAGAGATGGAAGTTGAAACACAAGAGGGAAAAGTAGAGACAGTCAGAAAAGAGAGTAAGCAGTCAGTCAGTCTGACCGCGCGATGTGGTGAATGGATTACAAAAAAAAGTAATTTCGCTGTATAGTTTTTTAAATAATATTTTGCATTGTATTTAGAGCAGCGTGTGGAATATGCGGCTTAGGCTTTAGAAAAGAAGCTTATATTTTTTTTACAAAAATCAAAGTGGAAAGGTTTTTGTTGCTGAAGGCTTTTCCTGATTTAAAAAAATATATATTTCCCATTCTTTTTGAGTTGACGATGATACGCGCATCAGTAGCTATATGCCTGGGGAAATGGCTTGTGTGAGAAAGAAGAAAAAAAGCAATAATCCTGCGCTCTGTGTGCTTGCCTGACAATATGTTGCGCTTTTGAGCTGCTGTGAGCTTTTGTTCTTAAACCAATTCTGGAAAACAAAAAAGGGAAGATGAAAATGTGTGAACAATTTTTTTACACCTCTCTCTCCATCTCTCTCTCTCTCTCTGGAGGGTTGTGTCCACAATTTCAAGGCGATTTGTTCAAGGAGACTTGTGAATGTCGTCAACACTTGTGTGCATGTAAAAGCGAGCTCCAAAATAATATATTATGGACTTTGTAGCTCTCTCCTTTTTGCTCTTCTACTCCTGCCTTTTGTCTACTAGGAAGAGTAAGACATCACTCCTTGTCGTGAGACTTGTCTGGTTTGAGAAATGGAATAAGTCGGAGCAATAACAAAACGCGAGCAGCGACCAGGAATCTGTCCGGAGAGCACTGTGTGTTGTGCCTATGGTTGTTGTACAAAAAAACGGGACAGGATAAAGGGCACACACATAGGCAAAAGCAACAACAACGGAGAAACAAGTGGAAAATCGTAAAGGAGCTTAGGGTTAATACATCAAGCGGAATGACGATGGCGTTGAAACGAAAGACAAACAACAACAAAAGGCTGTTTGTTTTGTCTGGGGAGAAAAGTTCTGAAATGGCTTGGCTGAGAGAGGGAGAGAGATGCTCTAAAGTTAACAGGAGGAATGCCCATTTACAGGGGAAAATATGTAGAATAGCCAGAGAAACAATAACTTTTGTAATCTAAAGTGGATACCAGAGGTCTCCTTTTGTTTATTCTTCGAACGGGATGGAAAGAAAATATGTATTTTTTATCCGATTTTATGCATAGTGAGTGGGGGAGGAAAGGTGGTGGATAGAGACAAGAGAGGAGAGACAAGGAAAAAGGCTGATTCAACATGCTTGGTTTGCTGAGCCTCCATGTATACTACACGCACGCATAAAGTGCGTATCGTTTATTTTTACGCATGTATGGCAATGATGGTGTCGTAGTGTCATGACATTTATCACCGTGATTTACTCCGACATTCTTCTTAAATAAATTCTTAAAACGCTTACTGTTCTCTCAACAGCAGGTTAAACAAAAATTGTGCAGACCAAAAGAGTCAAGAGGCTCTGCCAGGCTGAGTGACGGAAAAGAAGAGGAGTGATGACGGTGGAATTTTGCTGCAGTATTTATATTTCAGGAGACAGACGGAATACTTGTCGTCATGCATACTTTTCTCTCTCTACGCATTTATTACGCACATTGTGTGTGTGTGAGTAAAGTAAACTGTAAACTCTTTTTTTTGCAGAGTGTGGTAGCAGAAGAGAAGGCAGAAGAAGAAGAAGAAGCAGAGTCAAAAAAAATTCTTGTGTGGAGCAGTAAAGAAACACTTGATTAGAGTGCGTGTAGCGTAAAATTTGTAAATAAAGTTTGTCGTCGTTGTCGTCGTCTCTTTTAAAATTCATGAGATGTGTGAACACACACGGGGACTCAAAGGTTTTGAATATTTTTTTAACGTTTTACCTCTAGTAAACACCTAAATTATTGCAGTGCCACGTAGTGGCGCAAAGTTAGTAAAAAAAAGGATAATTTCCTTGGCCGATCAAGGCTGTTGAATTTACTATACAAATGCATATGCCGTATACAGGCAATAAGAAGGATAACAGGCAGGACGGCGCGATGGTTTTATTCGGCTTTTGTGTCTTGTCGTGTATCGTATCTTTTTTATCAAACACTTGACTTTTGCAAAGAAACTAATTTAATTCTTGAGAGATACCAAAAATATACACAAGTAGATCTGCTCAACAACTGAATACCATTCACCACAGCCATTGCCATGCTACCTTACAAAAGCCAATGCGAGGAGGATGATGATACAATATCTGTATGTATGACATGATAAGTGATATGATCACTGGACCGCATCGTCATCGTCAAAATAATCAACAATTACTCTAGACTAAACTACCTATTCATATGCAAACAATGCTGCCAACAAGAATGCGAGAAATATACTTTGAAAAAAAAAGTATTTCTCTATTCAGCAAAAATTCTATCCAATTGTAAAACTTTTTAAAAAAATGCAGACTATCATCATGACATGGTCGAGTGAGCACAGGAATGACAAAAGCAGCCCGACAACACGACAGCTGTACGAGACAACTACAACTCCCATTTTAAACGCCATATTTTCACGTTTCTTAAAAAAGCATCTTGAAAACTGACTCACTTTTCATCGTTGTAGCTTTTCTTAGAACTTCATGTAATGAATGTTCTCTCACTGTGATTTCCCACGCTGGCACGCTCCATATTGTCAAAACCGAAAGAAAAGCTGTGTCATCTTACTCATTATTGTTATGTGAATGCTTTTCTCATTTCATTTGCTAAAGTATCGTCTAACCGATAGCTATTAGAAAACACGAAACAAAGACGATCGTGAGGTTTGAACACATGTACAATTTTCTTGCTAGGTACGTTATTTGAGCCAGCGTAACAACTTTTAAGTAATGAAATTAATTATGACAACACAAGTTAAGTATTTTTTCACGCGAAACAAAAGACGGGAGAGAAAAGGAGTGGTGTGTGTTACAATTACAACCGTCATTACCACACTGAACAAACGACGACGACAAGCAGTCTACCACGAAAATCAATAACTTTTATATATATGCGGGATGAATTGTTATAGTTATTATTATTATTATTATTACAGCTTTTATCATTTACAAGCAAGTCCATTAAATGTACATTATTCTTCTCTCAGTTTACATATCAGCATAACAAAGTCATTATGAAGAATAATAATAATATTAATAACTATAATGACCCATTATATCGTTACGGATGAACGAGTTGCGTCATCCTCTCTTCCAATTCACATTCTTTCAATTGCCATAAAAACTGTTTATATTTTGATGGCCTTGCCACCACATGCATCTATTTAGAACAGACATCCGTGTAAGGCAGACTGCTTGCCTTAGCAACTTCTTCTGAAGAAGAAGAGGAAAAAAATGCTGATTGAAATGAGCGTGGGGAGCCGTACATAAAAAAATGAAGATGATGCTACGATCCTTGTTTCTTTATAGCATATAGGTCGTTAAATGATAATTATTTTGGCAGCACAAAAATTACCTGGAAGTTGGGTCGGTGGTGCGTGTGCTTCTTCCAGTAGAGCCGTTGCTGTTGATGAGCCTGGGAAACATGAGAGGAGCAACAGAGCGCACGGAAGCAACAACGCGAGCATATTTCTCCGCTTATGAGAAGTGAGTGTCGTGACCCCGCTCACAAAATTGTAACGGCAGTTCTCACTTGAAACACTTGCACCGCCACCACAATGACTACATGGGTGACAATAATTCTCACGCTCCATCGTGTTTACAGAGTAATTAAGGTTTACTAACCCTTTCAACCGTTTACACTTTTAATGCTCAAACGTGTAATGAGAGTGATTAAACAACAATTTCTCCAATATTGCCAATAAATAGAATTACGAGTAAGCAACGAACGAACATAGATTCCATGATAATATATTTTAAAACGATGATCACTTTCACAGTAGCTCTGAGGCTTAAGCTGCTTCACTCACTAAATCCTCACTAACTTATTTACTCGAAAAAAAACTTGGTGCGCACACACGTTTCCATTTTCTCTTTCTCTGCCACCATACCAGAACAAAGTTAATTAATTACTTGATTGGGAAAATATTTCGTTTGATTAATATACTACTACTAACTCCTATTAAGCTTGTGTGAGACTAGTAGTATCTTTCGCTTTGCTGCTGCTGCGAGAAAAGTGGCAATTGATCATTTGCTTTATTAAATCTTTCACATGAATCATCACTGCTCGTTATGGCACTTTTGTGCGTACTCTATCGCTCCTGTGATTTATTAGACCTTCGTTCATGATGTGTATTCATTATTATTATTATACACTCCACCATCAGCAACAGCAGCCATTATCTTCATCCAGACTTTTATTAAAATCTATGGCGTATACTATGTAAGCTATCCCAAAAAAAACCAACAACAGCACACACCGTACTAGAGAGAGACCAACAAGCAATAACCCTTTTTCTTTTTTGTAAAAGTTCCGATTATATTCTTTTCTCATAAACGCACACACACACACAATCACAATGTGTGTTGCTCTTTTTACGCTGCTGATGCTGTTGATGATGTGGGTTTTTATAAGGATATTTTATTTCCACGTGTCACGCATTCACACTTGCCCTGTCTCTCTGCATGCTCCAATTCTAATAAATTGTGAGAAAGGCTATTAGTTTTGGTGGGTAAATAAACACTATTTTATGTGTGTGTGCAGTAAAGAGTTGCTGCTCCTATAATAATTATAATGTTTGGTGGTAGTGGTGGTGGTGGTTGGGGAAAAGAATAATGGCTAAAGTGACACTCCACTTGTCCCATAACTCGTGCCTGGTTTCCCTTTTACGCAAAATCATATTATCCTCTTGTCTCTGTGTAGTAATAACAAATAAACATGGTTTGGAGAGCCAAGTGGTCAATGTGAGCCACCACTAATAAGACTCAGAGATTCACTGACTCATCAGAAATTCTTTTTACATCAGCTCACAACAACAGCAAAAAAAATCTCATAATTTTTCTGTTTCTTGTTATATGTCCAGTGATCAAGTCAAGATATGCTTGTCCTGATTACTCCACAGTATTCAAAATCCTGCTGGTTACTGTTTTATATACGAAACAACAACAGATGAGCAATATAGTAATGGTCGTACTCGCATTTTTTTCTCTTTCTTTCGCAGAGAGTTGAGATTGAGATGATGAGAAGCTGATGAAAATGGAGCAGAAGAATGCAAACTTCCTCCTTGAAGAAAGAAGAATGTAATCAGAAAAAAATATAATACAAGCAGGCCAAAAATAATGTGCGTGTGCGTTACGCAATCGTGGCCACAACAAAAAGAATGAAGAATGTTTATAAAAATTGTGCGTAAAGTGTGTGTACAGTTTATTTAGACGAAGACGACGATGACGATACGACTCATACGACTATGATGATGATTAAGATCACGCACAACAACGAAACTGCTTGTTAACAAAAATAATATGTTGCTACACTTTTTTTATGATTATTGTAATTGCTGTGGTGGTTAAGGGCTGAAGAAGCGTATGAGTGGTGGCGAGAAAAAAAGTTGTTGAGTGGCAATGGCTCCTTTATTCCTGGGCTCCTGACAGTCCTCATCAACAACGAAGCCTAAACAGTTTTCTTTTGCTATTCGTCAGACTGAAAAAATATTATGACGGGGACGACGACGATGATGAGAACCGTTGAAAATGATGTGCTTCTTCTCGTTAAGCCTTGTTAGCTGTATGAAAAGGTGCGTAAGTTTTTGTATATTGCCTACACGCACTTTTCTGCTTCATCCATAAAAAAAGTCGTGATTACTGTGGAGCACGCACAATTTGAAGAAGCCATTTACTCAATTGCTTTTCCCTTTCTACTTCTGTCTGTATTTGATCTTCTGTGCTATGGGCATTTGAATTTATTGTCAGCGATTAGCCCTTCTCTGACTCATCATCAAACTTTTTGGTGTGTAGAGATATATATTATTCGTTTCGTGTATTGTACACATAAAACGTTTCCTGTCTCATGATGACCAACGGAGATTAAAATGACCGTGTGTGGTCACAGGTCAGCCAAGTGCACATTACACCCACGAAAAACAAATTACTTCCACTTTATTCGTTAATCACCTCTCTCGTTTGCTTATTACTTATCCATTTGCCCCGAAACAATAAACAGCACTCTCCAGCTTTGACGCAGACAAAGCGTATGGTCCCATTTCCGTAAGGTCCCGGTAACGATTTTTTTTGTTCCCGTTTGTGCGTTGGAGGCTATACGAAGCGTTTTCTCTGTTCACATTTTATAAACTACACGCAGTTTTTGAGCAGCTGCGAATCGTTTGTCATTTTTACTATCCCTGCTGCTGTTCCAAGAGCCTCTTTTTTGTGTTGTCAGAAAACCATTAAACAGCAAAAAAATTGACAAGTTTCTGCATCATTCAATTCACTTAATAAGTTGCCCTAATTCGCATTCAAGCGTAGATCAACTTAATGGGATCTTAAATGTGTAAACTGGCAATAATTTACTGATGACCAGCAAAAAAACTTATATATTTATTTTATTTTAGAGCTTCCGATGAATCATCATTCTCTCTCTTTCTCTCTTTGCCGCTTTCAAAAATAAAAGCGATATGTTTACATGTTTGTTAAACGGTTTTGCAATAACAAGGACGACGGTGATGATGGTAACGAGGGACGAGTCATGTGTACCGGAAATGATTCATTGGAAAACTTTCAATTAACATCCACCACTACAAGTGATAACGGGATCATCATCGTCATAAAAATTCACAAGTGTCCTCCATCCGCACGCACATAGTCAACATATTTCACTCTCTCAGCTCTTCCGGACATAATTTAGCCAAACATTCCATATCTCGCGTCGTGCAGTGCTTCTCTTGTCTTCAATAAAAATGGAGCATTTAGCACGAAGCCCATAAAACGAAAATGCCACTAACACCAATAATAATGGACTATAAAATGGCTCCCTGCAACTTAACGACAGATTAACTGAGGAGAACGTTACATAACATTCAAAAATGACTGTTTGAGAAATCAGACCACTCACTTTAACAAATGTACAACTGGGCAACAAGTTGATAAAATGTTGTGGTCAGCACATTGTAAATACAATTGCATAAAAAATTGAGTAATAGAGATTAGCAAAAGAAATGACGTTTATCCAAATTACTCAATACGACGCATTGTCAACCAAAAACCTGCTGTCCTTTTTGGCAGAAATACCAATTTACTTTTTTTTCATGAGGACAAATCGGACGAACAAAGTAAACACGCTTCTCTCTGTCTCTCTCTCTCTAAAAATCTGAGCTGAGAAAGAAAAAACGCACTTCTCTCTCTCTCCTTCTTTCTATCTGCTTTTATCCTGCTGCCTCGATGCTCACTTTACTGATTTGCTGTGCACTCGACCATCCGCAAATGAGATCTGAGCTGAGCACAATATTTTGTACGTGAGATCACTCCGTCCCGTACAAAAAAGAGTACACAAGATTATTAGTTAGTAGAGAAAAAGATGCATCTTCTCAGCTAACTCGCACAACCAACAACATTATCATTACGTATTACATATTGTATTGTATTGCGAGTACCATTTCGTCATCACATCAAATATTGTTACGTACGTGAGCATCTAGGCATATGGATGGCACTCTCACAGATTTTATAAACAGGAATATACCTACATATAAGTAATATAAGCTATTTTACGTTTTGTTGCTGTGTTGTTTTTTTTCTGTATCTGATGCTGAGAGAAGAGAAGTAGTGGAAACAGGAGTCCGACAGAGTTCTGAGCTGAGAACAAGCCTCTCTGTCTCTGTTCTCCTCCTCTGCTTTTTTATATCCATTTTTATATACAAAGTAAACAAGCCCGAACAGCAAACAGCTTTTTTTATATTTTATTTTCTGCCTCTCTCTCTATACGGCTATTAAATCCGTCCTTTTTCTTCTTCTCTCTACTTACCTATTTAAATGAATGCAGAAAATGTGCATCCTCGCCTCTCCTTAAAAAAAGTATTTTTATCCGAAGAAAGAAAGCCATAGCAGAGGACATGACATATGCCCGTGTTTCTCTATATGTGCTGTGCTTTTTTGCTGCGTAGATATTTACCAGAATAATTTCGTTGTCAAGTTCACGTTCCCCATCATCACCTAAATTAACAACGACACGTTTATGGCGCATTAAAACAGAAGGAAATAAGAAAGGCGCTTTTTGTGTGTGTGTGCATGTGTAATCAAATAATCATAAACAACTCTGACGATTCTCCTTGACAAGCCAAATTCGAGGAAAAAAGGCATCACATTGAAATGCAGTGCAGTTTATCCGACACTATTTATTATGCTAATGTCAGTAGTTACTATATATCGTGTGGAGAAATGCAGCTAAAATTTCAGAATCCTCTTTTTATAATTCGTTTTTATCCCAAGGCAAGGCTATTGTATTTCTACTTTATTTGCAGATCAACACTGACACTCACTGACAATAAAATTGTATTTACAGCGAAATAAGAAAATGCTTTTACTATGCATTACATTTGAAATATTATACCACTATATACTAACAAACAGAAACAGACTGTTTATTTGATTGACCGTGAAAAGCGTACGATGGAATAATGATAGGGCAAAGATGTTAAGTTGGGGTGAAAGGAAAAAAAAGTAAATTGACAGCAGCAGTGTTTCGTTTTGTTCGTCTTAATTATCAAATATTATGAGCAGTAGCGATGCATGCAATATTTTACAAAGGGAATGCGGATTAAAAGAGTATTACGCTATGAAATGTTACAGATGCAACCAGCTTTTTCTAGATGCATGCAGGAGGCAGAGAATTTTTGCTTTCCTATGACTTGTCAATGTCCTTATAGCACGGCCAAATGCCAAGTTCTTTTGTGTTCTCTGTACTGCTGTGCAGTTACACAAAAAGCAACAAAGTCAATACCGTGGATCATCATTTTTAGTATCAGTGTCTGTTGTGCTCTCAGTGCTCTCGCTTTTTTGTAACCTTTCTGATTTTTATTCTTTGTTGGTTTTGTAAAATGATCTTGCTCATCAAGATCATCTTGTTAATCCCAAAGAATAATAAGAATGTAACAATGTTTTGTATGTGTGTGTTTGTGTAAAAGTATGCGTATGTTGGATGTGATCGTTGTAATAATTAGCAGAGATGATAGAGCGAGAGAGAGAGAGAAAGAAATGTGAGCATTTTCCCTGACTCTGCCTGGCTTCAAAACGAAAACAAGGGATTGTCTAAAATAATGAGTCGCACTCATTCCTTTCTTTTTTTGATGGATGAACAGAAAAGCGAAAGAAAAATGAGCTGCCTCCTTTTCCATCCTCCTCTCACTGCTTCCTCTTTCCATTTCACAGCACAACTGGCATTGCTTTTTAAGTTTGAAATACTCTCTCCTCCGCGCAGAAAAAAAATACAATATATCTATTTTACAGCTACATAAAAATTTTAATGCATTTTTTCTCCACGCAGATGATGATAATCATGAGGATGATCATGATAATGGCATTATGCCATTACCACGTCCATTTAAAAGGATTCCTTGACTTTTTTTTATATTTTCCTGTTGGTGGTTTGTTTCCTCGTTCTTTGGTGCTCTTTGATCATCAGAGGAAATAAAATAAAAATATATATATACATTAATCTGTTATTTTTCTTTCTCTGTTGCTGCTGCTGCTCTTTGCTGTTGCATGCATGACCGAGCAACCAGAAAGGAGCGTAGAGTGGAGTGGAGTCCATGTCAATTGAAGAAGGCAGGAATTACTTTGTCAAACTCATTGACAGGCTTAAAAGAGCATGCAAGTCAAAGTCAAGAAGAAAAAGAAGAAGATGGTTCATGATTCCCTTTTAAAAATCTGAACTGTTTAGTATTTTGTATGCTTCCCACGGTTACCTCTCTCTCTCTCTGCAATGTTTTTTGTGTGCGGTCACGTTAGTTTTTTAACAAAAAATGTATTTGTTCGAATCATTCTTCTTGCATTTCATTTTTGTTTTGCATAAGTCGCCAAGTCTGCAAGTCATCGCTGCGCGTGACTTGTCCCGGCTAAAACAAGACAATAATATAAGCGTGTTAAGAAAAGTGAAGAAATAAGGTTTTGAAGAAGATGACGTGACACGTTTACCTTTTCCGTGACTGTCATGTAGAGGCACAGATCTACATTAAAACAGCCTGTTCTCTTCCACAAATTGCGTGTTTATTTGCTCTATAGGGGCTGTCTTATCATGGACATGGTGATAAGTCTTAATTTATCAGGAGAAAAAATATATATTATTATTAATATTTCATGACTATCAAGACGGGGTATGTGTAAAGATAACAAAGTAGGCAGAAACAAAATAAAATTTAAAATCTCTGCAATTTACCGAAATGCATGCAAATAACGTGTACTAACTTGGGAATATTGACCCTGACATGTGTAGTACCCCAGGGTTTTTACTTAATCTTGTAACACCTCTGATTTTTTAAAGATTTGATAAAAAACACCGAATATTTATCCCATCTCCATTTTTACTGCTATTTATTTTTAAGGAGGAAGACACAGACGGAGAGGGAGACAGTGATGAAACCTCCGAGACGAAGACGAGAGAAAAGCATTCCATCCATTTTTATATTCACGATGCATTATTATGCCCACCGCAAAGAAACATCCTACTTTGCATAGAATTTGCACTCTTCTTCGGTCTGACGCTGTTGCTGCTGCTGTTAAAACATTCGATGCGGTAGAGAGAGAGAGATACATAGAATTGCGAAAAAAATGTGCAAAAAGTAAACACGACTTGTTGTAATACCATCATGTAATAATCCTGGGGTACCCGTGTGGTAAGAGGTCATCACATCGTCTTATTCTTCGTCTTTCAATATATATTGTGTAGGGATTTATGAATACGAAATGAATGCACGATTGCATCATCGTCATCATCATCTAATCTGTGTACACAAAAGGAAGGCATGCCTGTGCATTCAATGCACTGATATATCTGCCTACTGACAAAAAAAAACAACACACAACGGTTTATTATTTTTGGCTCAATGCACATTCCTCTGTTCATTGTGAACGTAAAACGTACACAGCATTTCTCTGTGCATGTCTAAATACATGATATTATCTGCCATGATCTTGATGAGTCACAAAAAGGGTGGAAGATGCGCAAAATATATTTTTTTCCACGCCATCTTTTTCTTTACCACCGTCCCAATTCCAGTGATACCGACAAACGTTCGCACAAGTGCATATACGGAGATAGGGTCGCTGTCCAAAAACCGAAATATAAATGGAAAATTTTCGTTTTTTCTCTCTCTCCCGTAGGAATAGAAAATATATAATATTTCAACTTAAAACTTTGTAGGAATATGCACGCAACCTGTTTGAAACGTTTTTTTAGAAAGTATAACCAAACCTTTATTGTCCAAATTTGAGAAAATTGCCTCCAAAATGAATAGAAATGACAGCTAATAATATTCATAAAAAAGATACTCGCCATAGCGCAATAAGCTATACAGATAAAAATTCCCTTGGGTCATTTCGGCTTCTACTGTGAGCATCTTGTTGGCATTTGAAGGCCGGCTGTAACATCACTTTACTGATGAGATGACTCTTCACAGTAGTCCACCAAAATATCTCCAATAGTATTTTTTCCTTCGTCTCTTTTTTTACCTTATTTCTAGCTACCTTAAAAAAATATTTTATTACAATTTTTGTACTTTTTTTTTCTCTATCCACCACACAGCCTTATGATCCTCATCCTCATCATCTCGCATCGTTGATAAGCGCAAAGCCTTCTAGTGCCTCTCGCGAGAAGCCAGCTTGCTCGCTTGTCAATAAGTTGGTAGAGAGAAGGCTGCTGTTGACACTGACATGTCGTATAGCTTTCCTTTTTGACACGTTACGATTATTTTATTCTTCCCAGGAATATTACATCGCGCCATGCGCATTTTTACTCATTCCGACATCATCATTGTCGTAATTTTTGCAGCGTTAGCCAAATGACCATCAGACAAAATGGACAAAATTGGAATAAATGATAACTACTAAACTAATGCGATACAATATTTTTTCCCGTACTCTTTGATGGACAATTGGAATTGTGATATTTCCAAGAAGCAAGTAGATATATAGTACTTTTGAACAAAACAGGTTGTTGTTTAATCCACTCATCTCATTTTGTTGAGAATGAGAAAATTTTTATATGCCTTAGAGTGACATCAACGAAACGAAACGAACAGCAGAAAAAAAAAATAATAAAAATAAAAAGAATATAATATCTGGACGATTTTTTTCCCATTTTGTTTTGCCGATAGGCACAAAGGTGTTGTTTTGTTTACTCGCCTCAGCACTGATATTCTCATTTGCTCATCATCATCATTCATTAAGACTGGCTAATAGTCAACAAGATTTTTTATTCTTTTCTTTCTCTCTATATAAGTTCATAATAATATTAGCAGCGTCGCTGCTGGCATGTGCATGGCAGCAGAAGCAGTAACAACAGCAGCAGCAAAGAATATAAAACAAAGTATATAGATAAGAAGAAAAAAATAACAAATGTGAAATGAGCAAATGTTAGTGTGTGTCATCATTATGAAATGCTACAAGGAGAGGAGAGCAAAAGGCAAAAATGTTGAATGTGAGACGTATTTAATAATGAGGCACAGCAGTAGAGCAAAACTCCATCATTTTTTTCAAAATCCCTTTTCTTCCCTTCTCTTTTAAAAAAGCCAAATAATCTCTCAGGCAGATTTTCTTGAGAAAACTAGTCGTCATCTCATCGTCATTCTCATTGACTCATGCAAACATTGTCTAGAGTCTCTACAAAAGCTTTATAAAGAAGTAGTGAGTAGTGAACAGTGACTAGTGCCCAGCAACAAGTCAAGTCTTTAAAAAAAAACCATGTCGATGTGCAACAAGTTGATTGGATTTATATTCGTCTGACTCAATGAGTGCTTTTTTGCTTTTTCTATTTAACCCAAACATAAATTATATATGGCTATCTTGTAAGAAAAAGAGTAACGTGCTCACTCAGATATCGCAGACTTGCTATTAAATTAAATTACTACATGGTTTACTTCGAGATTCAATCCGTAATAAATTACGAGATGAGGATGCACATGGCTATTATTTTAGCTGTACATGAACAGCCGTGTACATAGCATCGTCCTCGTCTTCGTCGTCATAATAATCTTCTTCATTGATGTGTTTGAAATAATGACAATTTCATTATCATCATCGTCGTCATCATCCTCTTGAGTAACATAAATAAATAAAGTTATTATCATCATATTTATTATTACGCCGAGCCTGATGAGATGTTCTAGAGAGAGAGATGTGTGTGCTGTTGAGATGACGGTGACCTCATCTTCCACCCTCCACTTTTTTTCATCCTTACGACGACGACAAGACGTGTGCTCACTTTTGTCGAGAGGACATGGGCAAAAGAGGAAAAGTGCCAGGTTTCTCAGCAATCAGAAACTCAAAACAGATTGCTGTTGCAGAGTGTGAATTTTATGTAATCGCATAGACCACTATAATATATCTAAAAATGATTATGATAAATACGGTATGCAAATATTTGGTACTCATGCAAATTTCAGAGAAAAAAAATTGCTTCAATGATGAACACAACAGCGAATACCTACTCGAATATTGTGTATACGCACTTGAGTATAGTTTTCCCTCGTATCTCGAGAAACGGACAGGCACCTGGCAAGAAAATGATAATAGGTTTCCATGAAAACGGCACCTGAAAAACAATGCCAAGATTGCATTTACCGATTATAAGTCAAAGTCAAAAAGAGAAGAATCAAAAAGACTTGAAACATTTTTTTCTTCATCGTCCTCTCCTCGTCCTCATCATGGAGAGTATGGACCTCTGTTTGACTTTTGTTTCTTGAGAACTGCAGAGAGAGAGAGAGAAGTAAAGTACGTAAGTATCAGGTACTTGTGTACAAACGCCTGCGTAAACATTATCTCTTGTCAGACAATGCAATCTAGGCAGTGAAAGGACAATTGGTAATCAACCTCATCATTCATTCATAATTCATATTCATAAAATGCACAGCAAATAATAATAATAAGCGTGTCTCGAAATGTGCTTATTAACACGGGCATACACTATATATATTCGCGTACAAGATTATTATCGTCGTTATTTTACACTCCTCCACCTTCTTCCTTCAAGTATTGGCGTTTGGTGATCATCATTACCATTATAATATGAGCCATATCTATACATTTTTTTAAAACATTGGGAGGTTACAAAAGTACAACAACAGAAGAAGTGGATGTTGGTGAATCTATGTATGTCTATGTGTACACTATTATTCTTATTACTTGGTTAACACCAACTTGTCAGATGCAGAGTTACATCACAGCTCATTGTTGTAACTCATTCCTACACCTTTTGAATACATTTAACCCATCATTGTAGAGGCAATAACCATCACTTGTTATTTATCTTTATTGCCCATATATTCCAATGAAGGCCCGCAAGCCATCCAATTGTCTCCGATAATATATTTTTTTTGGCGAATGGTCAACTGGAAAAGTACAACAAAGAGAGATGATGGTGCTTAAAAATGCTGTACAAAGTCAAGTCACCCATTTATCAAGTGTTTTCGTAAGTGAAAATGTATTTTTATTGTTTGATTTTTTGATCGATGCAGATCATCATCACGAAGATGTATACCTACTCATAATAATTCGACGATGGACGACGAGGAGTATTCAAACACGAGAGATGGATTATAAAACAAAAGAGGATCTTTGTCTTGTTTTGCGTATAATGTACGATATCAAGTACAAAGAGGCAAATCAATAATCGCAAACTCGTCTGCTGCTGTCGTCCTCTGCTGTTGATGATGATGCTGGTGAGTTGGAACCGGTGAAGGGCTGCGGGATATCATGTTTAAATTAAATTAATTTAATCTCGATGGGCGCCATTGTCATTATGATGCACCTCGAGTCCGCAATCAAAGCCAGAACGGCAGTGGGAATTTTTGTTGACTCCGCTCAGACATTAATGACTTGGCATTATCGAAAAAAAAAATGTTATTTGCAAAAACAACCCGAAGGGAAAATTATGACAAGGTGTATAGTTTAGGTAGTAGTATACTCACTGAATTTTAGGTTACATACAATGATCACCAATTTCTTAATAATGTTGGTAAGCGTGTAAAATGGTGTGGGCTAAAGAATGTGGAATTTAGATGGAAAATATGGGGTACAATCCAATCCCTTGCACTCCATCCTGTAACATATCTTATGCGAAGTATATCTCCATTGCAAGAGTTTTGGACGATAAAAAAGGAAAGAGGAACAGAGATTTCATGAAAGAAAAAAAATTCAATTTTGGAGATATTTTTTTTGCGAAACAGATGTCAATATTTAATGTGCCTATATGGTTACTTTGCAAGTAACACAGTATAAGTTTTTGCGTTTGTTTGGTGAAATGAAATAAAGTAGTATTCTTCCGCTCTGTGCTTAAAATTATGGTATACGTGTGTCGTATTTTATTTACATTAATGACATATGGCACAATGCACAGTTATTGATGCTTTCTTCTGTCTGCTCAGCTTCCGAAAGTAACGAACGCTGCTGCTGCTGCGCCACTGCTGCTAGTAACTTGAATGCGGAAAGGAAACCGTTTGACTTGAGTTAGAGAGAGAGATTACATACAACTCTTTCAAGGCACATGGCACCAAAAAAGAAAGCGGAATAAAATCGAAAAATCATGGAGACTGGTTTGCGTAGCAAACTGCATAATATTGGATTTTTGTGTGTGACGGTGGTGGTGGTGGTGGTACTGGCGATCAAAAAGGAAAGAAAATCGGAGAGAAAGTCTGAAGTCTGTTACAAGTTACAATAGTTGCTTTGATTATTTTTGTCGTATAAAAATCAAAAAAAAAAAACAGTTGCAGTCTCGTTTTTCGACTTTTGCATGAAGGATATTATTATCCTTTTGTTCTGGACAAAAAAATGAGACAGTCAAAGTAAAATTTCATTCCACTTCTTGCATGGATTTCGTTTGGTTCTTTTGATTTGTTCATGAGAGATCGTGGGCTTCAGAAACTGCGAAGAAAAACACTGTGTCTGGAACAAGGCGATGAAAACCATATTACTGTATGTATAATTAAGAATGAATAGGTTTGTACGTCGGTCGTCTCGCTTGATTCGATGTTCACGAAAGTGAATGAAAATGAAAGGGAGAGAGAGTCAGCAAAAGAAAATTATTACTGCTTTTGATGCCTGCCTCTTCATCGCTCCTCTGAAACAAACCAGGTAGGTAATCACTTTAAACGAAAAATGGCAAGGGAGTGGGAGGGCGGAAGGAGAAACAAACGTGTGCAAAAAGATTCTCTGCCTGCCTTGCTCCACATTCTTTTAACCCATTAGTTCAGTTCTAAAGTTATGGTATTATAAATATTTAGAGGGTTGGGGATACGAACAGGTGAAAGGATGATGATGGCGCGCGCGGTGTGTGGGCGGACGGAGATTTGATTCAGCCGTCAACTTCAACAAAGATGAGATGCGTAGGTTGTGATGGAAGGTTAAGGGAGTGAAAAAAAAACTGAAAAAATCAGCACGTGCTAATTCATAGAATTATGAAGAATCTTCTACTCCTCAAAAAAATCTTAACAGAATCTGCGCAAAAAAACAATCTGACGACAAATAAAATATGAACTCTTAGAAAAAAATACATAAGTTATCAGCTTGCAAAAAGAAATTATTAGCTAACAAAAATAATGATTGATCTACTGACGAAAAAGTTGTCAGTTTTGTTAATATAAGCTCTCATGAAGGCTCACAGTGCGTCATCTTTGTATATCAATTCATCTTGCCGTTCTGAGAGGGGGATGATGATGCTGCTCGTTTTAAAATGTCGCTTCTGTATTTTAAACTTTGACATTAAAGCTCATTAAATGTTTATTCCTGTCGTTTAACGTTTTTGGCTCAATTACTCAGCATTCGCATTCGTCGTGCTAATTTTTTAGAGAGATGGAATGCTTCCACAACAGCCAACGAACTTACAAAAATGCTTGTCGTGTATTTGCTTCACGAAGTTTAGGAAGATTTTTTTTCTCCACTCTCCCAGGCAGTCAAGTAGTAAGAACGCGGACAAAAAATGCAAGAAGCTGTGTGCTATCATCTCTGCGTGTACTTTTGTCGAAGTGATTGAACGAGTCAGTTTTTGTCGCATTCTGATTCGTCAATGTCAGAGTCAATTTGTGTATCCAGTTTTGCGTGCTACTTTAAAGAAACGTCAGTCAATGTCTCCACTTTAAATTAAATGTACCTAACATTTTGACACGAAAAAGAAGGTTCAGTCACAGAGAAGAGAGAAAAAAGAGTGGAGTAGGCAAAATCACAAGATGGATTGTTTGGTTGTTCTGTGTCTGCGACGACGACGACGCTCTTTGTTCATTTTTTTACGCCGCTTTCCCTCCGCGTAAATAACTTTTTTTAAACGTGACTGTTTATCTAGTTGAGTGCAAAGTTGTGTTGAAGTAAAATATTGTAAATTTTGTGAACGGCTCGGTTTCTCTCTCTCTCTGTTGATATTACGTAATGACCAAAGTAACAATAATATTTTCCGTTCCAGAGTCTTGTCTGTGTTTATATTTGCTTAATGAATAGAATGTCAAGGAAGATTACGCGTTGTTGGAGTGTGGGATCACAAGAGTCGGTGGTGCTGGTGACTAAAGAGCCATGAAATGTTTTAACTTTAAAATGATGTTTTACGTAATTGTTTACACAATTACCTACGTTCATGTCTGTCATATAAATTAAATACGTACATACAGCATACCAGTTATACGTGAAACCATTTTCATTGCAGCAACGCACATGTTACGTATTCAACAACGTCACCTCCAGCAGCATAAGTGAGAAAACATGTAAAGTGAGAGCTGCACAAGAGATGATTTTGACATTGGCTTCGAGTTTGAGTGAAACTGTTAAAATGAATTTTACATGAAATTTAATTAAAAGGCTAAAAATGTTTTTTTGATGGAATGAGATGCAGTATAAACATAATTATTATTAGCCTTTCCTTGAAAGAAAAATGAGTCTCTCTCAAGTTGCCCCGGAGGAAAGCCCACCTTCGCGTCGTCGTCGTTTCTGTCTGCATCACATTTTTTTTGCTCTCTTTTCTCATCTGCCTATAAAAATTATAGTCAAGTAAGATTGCCGTAATAAATCGCCATAAAAATGCGTGGCATGTTAACGGACTTTAAATCAAAACGAGATAATTCTCAAATTAATCTCACCTTCAGAGACAATCAACCTCAAAAAAATATAATAATAATAAAACTGACACTCTCCACCTTACATTTTACAGTCATTAACTCACTCCCAAAGCCTTGGTCTTCTACATGTCCCTATGTCTACCTATATATGCATGTAATCTCGTCGACTTTTTCGTTGATTTTTTTTGTGTTCAGGCCAGACTATATACCAGAGAGCAGCAGTGCTTCATTTGATTGGCATTCAAACTGATTATTATTACTCTCATGAACCTATTTACAGTAACAAAGTATGAATATAAATTCGCCACATTTTTACTCCGGTTTCTACAAGACAGCAGCAAGCAAGCAGCAGCGTCATAGCAGAGTCTCCTTGTCTTTTCAAAGTCATGTTCCCCACCAAGCGCGTTGACTAGGATACTTTTTGCAAGAAATATATATGCACGGAGCCACGCTGTGATAAAATGACCATTCTTCACCAATATTAAATTCCACTTGTCTGCTCCTCTTAAAAAGAGATTCAAATTCAATCCCTCTTTTTTTTCTTGCGTAAGTAACAGAATAATTTTTGGAAAAATATTATATGGAAATTCTAATGTGTGGTCGCAGTATGCAGCATGTATCTTCCAAAAGTTTCACAACTCATCTACTCATAAGCACGTTTAGAAAATGGGTAAAGTTTTTTCTCTCTCCCGAATTTAATTTCTGTATATACAATATAGCGCCTTCTTGTAACTGGTTATTATGCTCCAGCAGTTTAATATAACTTATTAAAATATTTCTAAATTAAGCACAATTAATGACCCTGCATAAAATCCTTCTCCTCTCCACAATGCTCCTTAAACTTGATTTAGTACGGCCATATGCAAACAAATTAGGATAACTTTTTTGCAGTCACCAAGAATATTATTATTTTTTATTGCCATTTTATTTATTAGTTTACTTTTTTTAGAATGTGGGGGTGGGATATAGAGACCATTATCATTATGCGCATGCACGAAAAATTGCTGAATACTAATTAGTGGCAGAGCCGAGAAAGTTACAATTTGCGCAAAAACTGTCCTCCTCTCTTTCTTCAGAAAAGCACACACATTTGCGGTTTGCATAAAAGCCTGTAACATTCTGTTTTTTTTTGCACACAAGTTCATCCGTTATATCATCGCGAATAGTTATTAGTAGAGCAAAACTAACAATGAGACACAGAAGCTGGCTTAAATGTATGTGTATATAGTCGCCGCATGTGTGGATATCTCTCTGGGGAATGTGAATGGAGAACAAACACAGAATTGAAGAGGAGAGCAGAAAAAAAATTGAGAGAGGGAAGAAGACTCTGCTCTCCTGAATTCTGAATCATTGCCAAGGCCTACTTTGCATAATATTGCATTTTTTTAAACTTGATATCCCGCATCTGCCTTTCTTCTCGCTTCCAAATGGCCTGCTCTGTTCTTTGCCACGCTACCATGTAATTGCAATATTGAGCATATCCACCACCTTTTGCGAAGGGATTTCTTTTTACGTGGTAGCCAAAAATGCACACGTTTCAACTTTGAACACGTTTTACTTACGTTGTACTTATATTGCGTTTGACTTTGACTTTGAGACGAACCCAGTAGTGATAACAGAGATTACGTTTTTTTCGGAATGCGTGTTTAAAAAAATATATAGTTTTACTGCTATGTATGCCATCATGAGAAACTGTCACCAGTCCCCATAATTTGATGATTAGAAGCATATGTTTTTCCGAGTAAATTCCTAGAGAAAAAATAACATGGCTAGAAAAATTGGGATTGAAGGTCATCTCTATCATTGCATCCCCCATTGATTCTGTATGATACTATCCCCGTGCAAAAAAGTACACAAACATTTATATTCAAATTGGCTTGTTCAAAAAGTTTATTACACGAAAGGGGTTAGAAAGACAAGTAATGTAATGATGATTTTGCTTGTTTATCTGCGCATACTATTAGCCTGTAACCTCATCCTAATAACTTATTTAAAGAAGACTACTACCGGTCGGCTAGAGAGAGAGTGTACGTATTACGTATGTGTATTTTTTTGCCTCACATGCCACGCCAAACTGTCATAACCATAAATAAGCAAGCACATAAACCGAGACATGGTCTAAGGGAAAACGAGCAAATATTATATTATATCTACATAATAATAATATCTTTTACAAAGACAGGTAAAGGAATTTGATAAGGTTACCGGCTGGCATTATAGAGTGTCATCTTCATCTTATTATTATTACAGACAGACACATTGTCAGTCTCTCTCTTTCTCATTCTCTTCGAAATTATTCCACATTTTTATTGTGTATTCTTTTTATTACTCGACTTAATGCATTCCTCTATGTGCTGCTAGTTATTATTTGTATTTGTTGCAAAGTGTGCAAAAGACTTGAGAGTGCGTACGTAAATCATTCAAACACAATGAAAATGTAACAAGCTTTATTACTCCATTACTGCATTCCGTTGTTGTCCGTTTCTCCTACATTGTTATCTTTATTGACTTGCTGCTGCGGTCTACTAGCGAAGCTAAGTCACTTTGAAATTGTCCTGAGAGTCTAAAGTCTTAAGTAGATTCTGTATTCTACTTTTTATGATGACTTGTGCATACAGTAGACTAGAATATTATATTTTTTCATAGAGACTCTTGATGGTTCTTTCCTCCATTGCCTTTTTGCCCTAATGTAATATAGGTAGTTGTAATAAGTGCGGTGGACAAGTAAACAAAACTTGCTGCTCTCCATCATCTAAATCAAGAACATGATCATTATAATAAATAATCAAAAATTTTCCCATAATAACTCATGTAATTATAATTATCGTAACTTTTTAGCAATAATCTTTTTTGATTTAGACTCTTCTCTCTGTCTAGTCTGTTGTGCTTCCTCTTATTTTGCTGTTAGGTATATGGAGTGACTAGGCACTTAAGTTATGAATGTACAAATGTATTATGAATGATGGTCAAGATAATGACGATAGCAAGCTAGCTGGGAGTGCAAAAATAATAATAATGCATTCCTCTCTGGCGCAGATAATTCGTAATAAGCATATTTACAACAGCAAGGAAAACAAGTAGAGTGAGAGCCGTTCATTAATGCTGCTGTAGATCATTCATGCAAGTATACAGAAACATCTCCTCAACCAGCTTATTATTTTCTTCGGCTACCTGGTTTAGGCGGAGCCACCCTATTACAAATTCAAAAAAAAATATTCCATTATCCTACCAACCTGGTTGAATAGGCATAGGTAAATATTTTTTTCTAGGAGTAGTTGCATGCATAAATATGAGAAAATGAAAGGGTCGCGCAATAGTAAAGACGAGAAGAGAGGACATGGAAAGGTGCAAAAAACAAGGTTTTGGAGTAATTTTAATAGACAATAAAAATAATCATAATAAAAATATCAAAGAAAAGAGCTTCGGTCATAGAGAGTACCTAAATGTATTGTTATTGTCCATCTCTCTAATCTCCTTAATCTTATGTAAATCTTTTTAACGTAAATGATTTTAGCAAATCTTTTTTTTTGCTTTGCCCAAATTATCCAGTGAATTTGTTGACTTTACCAACAAAATAGGTTCATGTATATATTTTTCATTTAGGATTCATTTATTCCTTCATAATATAAGTTATTGTTCTTTTTTTGGGTTCAGTTTTCAAAGTCAGAAATTTTTAATGGGATAATTTTGCCTGCGCATAGAGGCACATATTACAGGAATGATGAGGATGATGATGATATTAATCATTATTATTCAAGAAGAATGGTCAGGTGTGCAATAACTACTTTCAGATTCAAATGATAGCGTATTAAGTTTTCATCATGCTGACACGACACGCAACATTGTTCGAATCACTTAGAGGAGAAAAAAATTTGCATTCGATAACATTCTTTTAAATAGATAATAGATTATTATTTAGAAAATTCGATTGTGTGTGTGAGTGGATCCATCCGCTCAACAGCAAAAATCTATGCTATAACCTTGTGTTCAGTTGACTAAGGAAAATATATAAGTGTCCATGATGCAGCTAATACTTTATCTTAAATGCACATACAAGTATTTTTGTCAGAAATTCAAGTTTAGTTGTCAGTCCCAAGATTATATAATCTTCAATTCTTCAATGCTGAATATTATATCTTGTTTCTTGTCTGTTCATTTTACTATCAAATCTTTTTGTATTTTATTCTAATATGCAGCAATGATCAGTCGATTTATTCAGTTCTTGTGGCAAAAATGCGGTTTTCAATCTGATGATGATTCTTCAATTATTTATTAAATTATTCTGCCACAGAGAGAGATCAGATGATCGATAATGAACAATAAAAGGCTAAAGGAATGCACTGATATGACTCGTTTTGCAAAATCTGCCCATCACCAGCTTATTACTTCTACACACATACTTGCTGTGAGACAGAATCTAAAGGACGCACAATCTTTAGACCCAATCTTTCCCATTGTTCCATCATGGAATCATCGACAGTGGCACAAAATATATTCAATGGAGTTACCCATGCAGGTGTACTGCTCTGCTTTTATAGTAAATGAAAAGCAAACAATTACAAAATTGATAAGCCTAAGGATATCAAAGCCATACGTCTTGTTTTCTTGACCGTGATGATCCAAAATTGATAATATATTTCAATTATGGATCATGTATGAATCTTAATATTTCATCTCTGAAGAAGCTGTGCTGCTTCTTTTTATAAATGGAAGCCCTTTGCTAGACCTGTGATGCGAAAAATAAAAGAATAAGAAATCATAAATGTAGACAGACAGCTTGAAATACAACAACACAACTTATCTTGCTCTCTTTTAAAAACTTTTCTTATTTCGGCAAAAGCGTTGTGTAAAAGACGAGGCAAAGTTTTTTTACGGGAAAATGCCTGCCTTGTAGCGTAAAATAAGTTGTTTTCCTTTCGTCACTTGAGACGGTGACGAAGATGATGATTTAAACGATAACGGGAAACTTGTTCGTTTTACGTTTTTACTGAGTGAGCCATTCAAGTCGTCTTGTGACAGAGGACAAAACGAAACTTCTTTTTTCCTTATCAGCGGCGAAGAGAGAGAGAGAGAGAGAGAAAGACTGAAAATCTTACTTGCAGAGTTACGCGCTGACATGAAGGAATTGGAAAAAATGGAAGGAAACAGCAAATGTGTCCATCTGTTACAATATAAATCCTCCGATTTCCTTTAAAAAATGTTTTGTTTGCATTTGTGCATAATTTGATGATATATTGTTAAAGTTCTACTGGTTATAGTAGCCGCAGCGTATATTATAGTTGAATTTAGACAAAAACACAAAGTGTTCGGACGGAACGACAAATAGAAACAATCGGAGTTACATACTACGCATATTTTTTCTCCACTTTTCTAAGTCTTCTTGATAAAATAAGAGATATGTTGTGTGACAAACTCATTGAAAATTCTCTTGTGTCATTCTCACTATATATTCTTCCATTTTGACAGGCGCATCGCGTTTTCCTTTGCATCGCGTCAACATGCAACGGAACATACAAAAATCATAAACGCATATTATGTTTCAAACAAACGATAGGACAATACACACAAAGAGAAAACAAGAAGCTGAAAAAAAACTACATTTTTGCATTTTTCATGAACGAGAAGCGACTCAACGAACATAACCGTTCACAGAAAATGGCTGCATTAAGGCAGAGATGGATTCTGCACCCGCTTTTAATTCAGTTTTGCTGCCGGTTTTCCTTATCTCTGGAATGCAATAAAATTGCTCATAAATCAAGCGCACTCGGACATTTTCTCGCGACGACAACGACTGCAGGAGTGACAACGCGAGAACAATTTTTTTTGGTGCTCGTCGACGAATTACTCTTGCTGGACTTGAGAATGATACGGTTCTGGAACGAGTATATAAAAGCCGATCTAAAAAGCCAAAGTGTATTAGGGATATGTTATGGTGGGAATATAATAAATGGATTGTCATTGTAAGGTCAACCAAGGAAAGGAAACGACGTCACGTAAGCCATTTGTCAACCGGTGTGTTGTTGGTCAGAGAGAATGGTCATCCATAGGAAATACATAATATTGTATTCCCTTTTGTTTGCTTTATGATATCTCCAGCAAAATGCTAATATATATGTCAAATTATCTGCTATCCATTAACAAACACTGGACATATTGCAAAGGGATTACGAGCTATGATGGGACTGATGGGAGGTAGAAGAGGCAATAATCCATATATGTCATTTGCGTCATCATCTAATGAAGATTTTGGCTAGTGGCAATAATAACTGGTGACATTTTCGGACAACAATGAATTCACCCTTTCTCCCCTGTTATTCAGTAGATTTAGATGATATGGCTGGGTCAAGGTGAACTCATCCAGAGAATTTCATTGTCATCACAACCCTGAGTTCATATGAAAACACAGGCAAGGTTACGTTAAATTATTTGCATCAATGAACCTAATTAGCAGGACCAAATTGAATTTTAATTTATTCAACACACAACAGACGAGGGACATGCTCTCTTTTCTGTCAAAACACATACCTCACTGATGAAGCCGACTCTGAGCCCTGTTTGGAATACCGACAAGCCAGAGAGATACTAACAATGGGTGATAAAACGACTTGTTCTATGAAACTATCGCTAAAACAAATAGTAGTGTTCACCGCTACTGACAGAGTACACATTTACATTTCACATTCTCCTTCTTCTAAAATACTACGTTTTCCGTCGCTCCTAATAAATACATGTGCAAAGTCACGCAAAATCCAAAATACAGCAGAACAAGTTCATTTCCCATTCCCATCTTGCAAGGCCACATGAATTTTTTATAACTTTTATAGCATTTAAGTCTCCAGTGGATAATGGATAAAGCGGCGAAGGAGAGTTTTAAAAACGTCCATCCAGCAGAGAAAGCCCTTTTTGCTTTTTGTTCTGGTCATGCAATGCAATTACTATTGTGATCAAAGACTACGTCTTTTATTCCAGACTGGCATTTCTTAAACTTGTAGTAACGAATGTCATTCAATTGCTTTGTTTGGTGGTGATCACTCTCATGGTAACTGATAAAAGGAACATTCATCGCACTCAACAATGCAATGTAATCGTCCAAATGGGAAGCGAGAAGTAGGGACATCCTTCGCCAAGACACCATTTAAACTAACTTCCAATTATGTTGATCGGGAAAATGATAGAATTGTATAGAGCGCGGAGCAGCAGCTGCAGCCAAGAATACAAACTAGCGTGGCATAAAAGCACTCAGGAGAGAAGGAGGCGATATTGTCCTTGTCGGAGAGGGATAGATATAAGAGGCATAAATATTGGAGATGCCGACGACAACGACGACGAGAGAGAAACCATTCATGAGCCAATACTAAATTGGCATATTTGCGGTGGTGTGGTGACGGGGTGTTGAGTGAGTGCTCTCTACCATTGGCATTTCAAACATCTGTGTGCCGAGTAGAAAGTCCACTCTCATC